>JABXWE010002982.1:0-21261 GCA_014611495.1 Limonius californicus | reverse complement strand
TTACATACCGCACAACTTTCATAATTGCTTTTGTCATAATATTGGAAAAATTGTTAAAACGTAGGCTGGCACCCTTGAAAAAAAGACATACTTAGTGATACAAAAATATCAATATTTATAGTTAGAACTAGTATCTCAATGAACATAATAATGTTAAACTAAAAGTAGCTTATTTATTACACACTATAGGCGATGGGCCTCTAAGGCCTGTGAAAGCTTCATAATAATTCCGGACAACTTTCATAATATAAGAAAAGTTCAGGGTGTGCTTTTTCATACTACTGGCACAGCTTATATTTCCTGCTCAAAAATATCAATTTTTATATATTGAACTACCAAATTATACAGGGTGTACACTGATATTCCTCCGCTAAGTAAGTAGTTAGAAAGTACAAAATTTACATACAACGTAACAACTTTCATAATTGGAAAAACGTTGCACGACAAAACAACTTATTTTTGTATTTTATACTGTTGAAAAATGTAAATGGTAGCTAAAGTTTAAAAGTTGAAAATGACAAATTCTACAGGATGTTTATTTGCTTATGTCACATTAACAAAGCTTAAGGAAATTATTGGCGAATAAACGATGCATTACACGATCAACTTCCAATTTAATTGATATTTTTATAAAGGATTAGTACATTCTATTTACTATATTTGGTTATCAGACACGCGTTATTGAAAAGCAACCACAATATATCTACTTGCAGAGACAAACTGTATGGTGCATAGGTAAATTATAGTTTTCTTTTATAAAACTCGCCCGATATTGTGATGAAACATATAAAGTTAGGTTATGTAGGTAGTAATTCTGTCTCAAACGTATTGTAGAAAATAAAATTACACTATAGATTCAAATACTGATTAAAAAATCATCTCAAACACAATCCATCCATTGAAATTAACTTTTACTCACAAATCTCTAATAAAACTGTTACTTTGGCAGCTTAACCAAAATTTATAGCGCTCAAAATGTTAAAGCTGATTGCAACTACCAGTTGCTTTGAAAGATGATAGCATTGAAAACGGATAGCAGACTCCACTTACTGTATTTGGTTATCAGACACTTAATAAGAGTCAGCTTAGCACCAAGACAAGTTATTCTTGTTATTTAATAGTATAATCTCCCTATTTAGCAAAACAAAACGTATTTTCTAAGCTTCTTAACAAAAAGAAGAGTTTATTTCTTGTTCTGGAGTTTAAAATTTAAAGTTTTGCGGTTAGTTGCACCACTTCTGTCATACTCGTGTTATAGCTATAAATCTCACAACTTGTCTGAAGTTTAATTAAACTTCCTGTGACAACTCGTTAATCTTGCATCTGCAGTTGTTATATAGGTGACCACATCTCTTGCACTTAATGCACCAAGAATTCCGAACTGAATCGCATGGTAAATTGAAATATTAGATAAAGTTCGGCTAGTGAAAATGTTAAAAATAAATAATTCAAGACTATTTCTGGAAGAACATAAGGCGTTATCAATCACAAAGCTCCAAAAATAAATAAAGTATTAAGTAATATCCTGCTACAAAAAATTTACAAGAACCCTCGAGATAAAGAAACTTTGTCGTGCGAAACTTGAGGGAAAACAAACTTAAAGTTCAAGTTTTATGAAACGTAAAATCCCGTTAAATAATGTCCTAAATAATCGGTTTACACTTATTCATGGCCGACCTATTTCTGTTGCTAGGCCTTGTCGTCTACATAGGAAGGTAAACCATCAAACAAAGTAAGGATCCTTACGGGAAGATGGCACAGTGCACTGAATGCATTTAATTAACTTCGTAGGGAATCGAAACCCTGTCCCCTAGGCCGAAAGACAATCATTGTCTCAACCGCTGAACCAAGGGAGCTGAAATAGAACTCTGTTGAATGCAATTATACACTTTGCTTGCTCTTATTGACATAAAAAAGCCTTCAGGAATGTTTCCCCAGTTCGCAGAAGCCTTTCAGCAATCTAAAATTTCCGCGTTTGTCCTTATTTGCAAATTTAAATTTCCTCTGGCAAGTCTTTTTATATTTTTCGCACGGTTGCGCTAATCGATTTAGGTACATTTACGTTTATTCTACTAATAATATTTCATCTGATAATGTAATTGCAGTGGCAATTTAAATTAGCTTTAGGCAAATGGCTAACCTTCAATTTACTTGAGGAAAACCGCGTTGTTTGATTATTTCGGCGATATTTACTTGTGGGACCGGGATGTTTGCGTACCATTTCCAATTTACGGCGTAATTAAATAGTTCTAGCTCCCGATTGTTTGGTTAATTACGGTTTATTTAAAAAGGTCGAAGCAGCAAATAACAGAAAGCTGCTCACGCAGCTAATTTGATTTCTGATTCAGTGGAAAATTTGGAAAAATCACGTAGTTGGAAAACACTTCAATCTTTCAGATCTTTAACTTCGTGTTTGCTCGAAAATGCTGCAGATGATCGAAAGTTTGAAAAAGTTCTTAATAAGAACAGCCGTTGTCGCTTTTCTTCACTTCAGGTTATTATACCACGTTTCTGCTGGTCTTTTAAAGCCACTTTTTCACAAAGTTTTGCGAAAGGAAGTCTAGTTAAAAGGCTGAACGCTTATTTTTGATCAAATTTCTTTTAAGTATCAATAAACTAAGAGATCAATATTGTACAGTAATTTGTAACTTCTAATTTCACCATTTAGATAATGAATTTGCTTTGAATAACTAACACAAAACCATAGAAAGGATACTTTTTGACATTGAATTTCTCTCGCAAGGTTATACATACAGTATGTAGCAAAAAGATGGATAAAATTGTTTGTTGTCGTTAATTGACATTTATTGGAAATTTGGCCAAACAGCCACCACCATTTAAATTAGAAAACAATATTGATGAATATTTTTCCAAGATAATAACCTCATCTAATTTTTTAATGGCTTTCGCATTCATTATTGATGGAAACTATTTACTTTCTTCAACTTATAGTCGAATTATGCCCACCTTTTGAAACTTAAGTTATTTAACTGCAAGTCTGCTAGTTTCAATAAATATCAAATTAATTGTAAATAACAAACCCAGCTATTATAACAAACAGTCTTCAAAACTGGTTGCATTTATCAGTTTTTACAATTCCGGAGACGATAAAATATTTCCAATTGATTTTTAAGGGTTTCTTGTAATACCAGTGATGAATCTATTCAAACCTATTTTTAAGCACTTAAATCAGGGGATCTAGCTGGCCGCTCAATGTATCACATTGGAAAAACTGATTCACGTAGTGCCTACACATTACATTCTTAAAAGTTTCTTTGAATATTAGTGATAACTCTGCCCGAAACTACTCTTTCTGCACTTCTATTTTCTGATGGGTTTAAATCAAGGGATCGTGATGGCCGCTCAAATTAATGCACTGGAAAAAATTGGTTCGCGATTTTAAAGGAGAAGCTGCGTTCTGTTGGTGTCAGGTATAATTTTTTCTAAATCTGAATCTTTTACTACAGAGACACCTATAAAGCAGGATACATGGACGGCGAAATAATTGACGTATATAGATAGATGCCACTGAGTAAATGGTAGACTGGTTATTTCGTACTACGTAGCTATAGTACGAATTCTTAACAGTTTCTTGTAATATTAGTGATGACTGTAGCCAAAGCTACTTTTTCAGCACTTCTATTTTCTGATGAGTTTAAATCAGGGGATCGACATGACTGCTCAGTATATCGCACTGGAAGAAATTGGTTTGCGTAGTGCCTATACATTAATCGATTTTAAAAACGGAGATGCGTGTTTCCCGTTGGTACCAGGTATTGTTTTTGTCAACTCGGAATCGTTTTGCTAGGGACACCTATAAAGCAGGATGTATAATTTTCAGCAAACTATACAATTGTCTGTGAAAAGCTAACAAAATCTGAATCAAAAGTGTAGGAAATCTGAACCGGAAGTTAAAAATTTGGTTGAAAATGTGTGAATTAGGGTATACCTTGAAAACCAGATCATTAGCGTGACATTTTTTTGCTTGTTCTAAACTAGTATTTTGTTTTCAAAAAAAAGGTCTTCACAATTTTTTCGAAGCTCCATGTCAGATGATGATGGTGATGATGAAATTTAGTATTTCAAGAGTTATGTAACCGAGTTTCTAATAGAAACGAGAAATGTAATATATATACCTAATTTATAAACGTTTACACAAAATTTTTCACTTGTGGGTCAGATTTGATCCTTTTTCACACACAACTGTACATTTGTCGTGCATGGACTGTTAGCTTTCCAAACAACAACGTTTATCAAAATTCAATCAGAGACCAAAAGGTTATTTATATTTTAGTGAGTTTTCCTGTTGGCAAATGGAGACCAGGACTCAGTACCGATCACATAGGGAATTTAAAAAATTTCCGACACCGAAAAGATTCGAACCGGGAAGTGTTTAGACTATTACATCCAAAGCTTGGCTCTTCTACCACTGAGTCATCACCGCCCTTAATTTTTGCTCTTGCCAGATACAATTTAATTACGAGGTGTGTTCAACTGAAAGCCATCTTTGCTTTGTAAAAAATTTAGTCAACAATTTAATTACAAATAATTACCGTCACACTTAAGGCACATATCCCATTGTTTTAATAATCAACGTATACCCTGCTCATAGAAATCTTGTGACTGCTGATTGAAGAAGTCTTCTACAGCTATCTGTACTTCTATGTCAGACTCAAAATGCTGACCCTTCCAGCGGTCCAAAAATGTGGAAACCGCAAGGCGATAGATCCGGACTATAGGGTGGATGCTGTAAAACCCTTCATTTCTTTCGTTGAAGATTTTCTTTTACCACATTAGCCTATGCCTAGGCTTAGGCCTAGCATTGTCGTGCAGCAAAATGACCCCACGCATAAGTTTTTCTGGACGTTTCCGTCTTATTGATTGATGAAGCTTGTTCAAAGTTTTATTGTACAGATTTGCATTGACATTTACACCAGGTTCCTTAAACTCTATTAACAAGGGTCCTTCATGGTCGATAAAAAAAGTTCATCAACAACATCACCTTGCCTGAAGGAGGTTGTGCTTTGAACTTCTTCGGTAGTGTTGAACTTGAATATTTCCACTGCATCCACGATAACTTACTAGATGGCTCGCAGTAATGGCACCAAGTTTCGTCACTAGCAACTATGGACAGAAGAAAATCATCACCATTTTGCCTATAGTCTGTGAGATGCTGCAGAGATAAGCCCATTCGCAAGCATTCTTGTTCATTAGAAAAGAGAGGAGGAATCGATTGCCAACAAACTTTGCTGTAACCCAGATTACGAACAATGCTGTGGATAGATCCTACACTCGCACCAACATTTTCTAAAATTTTTCTAATTGAAATGCGACGATTTTCTCTAATAAGGCCTTCCACACATGCCATATTGTTTTCTGTTAATGCAGTACACCGTGCACCTGGTCGCTGCTCAACCATAGTCCGCTCTTTTCCATTCTTAAATTTTCGCCACCATTCCTTCAGAGTTGGGTACGCAATACATGCATTTCCATGAATTTGCAACGGCTGCACACTCTCAACGCATTACAATTGTAGGACAGCACGCTGATCGAACTTGAACGAATTTTCAACAACAAATGCCATTTCAAAATTGAAGTTATAAAAGTCAGAATCAAATTCAAACGTCAGAAACTTATTAATGTGTTGCTTACAAACACTACTAACATTAACAAACCGCATTTGAATTATTGAACTTGTTTTCTAGGCAAAGTTGATCAAAGATGGGTTTCACTTGAACAAGCCTCGTACGTAGCGAAAGAGAGAAAATTCTATAAACTGATGATGAAACTGAATCCAACTTATCACCGAAAATGTTTGATAAAAAACATATAAGTCACACTTGTAACTTCAATTAACTACGATTGCGAATGTATTTTATACATACCTATTCTACGTCGTGTACATGGTAACTTTTCGCTACCGTTTCTCGCTTCATTTTTATTGACAAAGACGTCGAATAAACTTGAAATTAATATGGAAGCCCAAGCGGTTTGGGAAGTTATTGAACCGTAAATGCAGAATCCGGATATTGCATTGTACTAATCATTAATCAAAGATGCTAATTTTAAGTGCTTCTAAGGATTACGTCTTCAAAGTCGAAGCCCCGCAGGTCCTCGTTGATTTCGCACGTGCACCATCTGAGTTCCGATTTAATTATCCTAATCCCCAAAGTCACACTAACTTGGATCACGGATAAACGACGCTCCGCGGCGCCGACCAAAACACGAAACTGGAGCTCTCAAAGTGAGCTGTCAAAATATTTGCGCGGGTCTATGGAGTGACAGGAAGTTCAGCAAAGCGGTTCTTATCGCATCTTTTTTGTTGATTTTAGTTAAGCCCTGTCGCTGATCTGCAGATTAGGGAAATGATTTTTTGCTGCGAAAACAAAAGATTTATTTCAAAATAGCAAGTGGGAAATTAAATTGAATTTGAAAGCAAGTTAGTGCCTTCAGAGCTTCTGAAGTTAGCATGAACTGGTTGTTCTCTTCTTCTTTGACTCTTAACGACATCATGTGTTATCTATTCAGTTTAGTAGGATGCGTAAGTTATGAGAAACCAAATTCATCTGTATGTCTACCTAATAATTAAAATACAGGGTGACCCACCGAAAAGGACACAGGTGTATTTTTTGACATTGAACCTCAATTCAATTTCCGATCCCCTGACCCCCAAATTGGGCCAACTTTCATTTTAAATATTTTAAATAGCAGCAGATACAATACATACCATTTGAAACCTTGCTCGATTTTCTTTACAGTAGTGTTTTTATTTTTGAATTCCGAGCATTGGTTACTGCGGAAATGCAATCCAAAGTTTTAAGGTAGTAAATGTTCTGCTGCATTTATGGAATGATTAGACGGCATTGTTGATCATACGGTGGGGTAAACATCTGAATTTTTTTTACGTAATCATATGTCGTAGTTCGTAGTTGTAGTTCTTTTCTTTAAACATTAAAAATATTTTTTTTTGATTTAACCTTCCAGTAGTCGCACGGGGTCTCACAGATCTGACAATTCTTATTTCAGCTATAACTCTGTAATTTTTTGATCTTACGCTTGGTCGTTTTCGGTACCTTTCGATCGAGTACTCTCTTATGCTCATACGAAAGCGCATTAGTTTAGGTGTATTCTTTTGATAATTACCACCTGTGAACCAAGTGAAGTGTACTTGTAAGTGATTACATATTGATGGTGATGGTGATGGTTGAGCTGATTTAAATCATTTGATTCCTTTTTTTACACTAAATGAACCTTATTTTCATTATTTCAATAATGATATATGGCATTTTTAAAGTAAAATTTGAAAAAACAGAACATATTAAGATAACGTCAAGAAATGCACATTTTGCTTTGATATTATTTTGTGAATTTTCAAATAAAGTTAGAAGTGTAAATTTTGTGACGAATGTGTGTTATTATCCTAATAAACAAATATATTCAGTAATGAGCAATATATCTCAATTAGTATGAGTGCAAAAAGTCAGAATACCCAGGGGTCTGAGAGACCTACTGCGACTACTGGTGTCCAGATAAAAGGTGCGACTACTGGAAGGTTAAGAAAGAGTTGAAATAATTTAGTTTTCCTAAGGAAACATCGAGTGTGCCAGTAGAAACGCTGAATTGTTCAACCAGCAACATGCAGATAAGCATGTAAATCTCAAATATGTCTTGGAGCTAGCAAGAAATTTCGAAAGATCGGGTCTGTCGTAATTAAAGAGTAAAATGCTAAAAATCCGGTAAGAAATGAAGCAGCGGAAGTCCCTACTCTAGGGCACGTTGTGATCGATCCTACGTTGAGCACAAGGCAAATGGCTATCGTATCGTGTATTAACCCGAACCAGTATACAACGAATATTGAAACATCAGAAATTTTATCCCTATGAAATTTGGGAGACCATAAGTGGCGGTAAATTATCCAGATTTTCTTTCTAACGTTGTTTTTCAGATGAATACAGTTTTTTAGTAAATGGTACAAATCAATCGTCATAATTGTCGCTATTGATCAGATTCTAATTCGAGAATATTTCACAGAAGATATACTAAACACCCCTAAATTAAATGTTTGGCTAGTATTTTTTGGTGATCGTTTCGTTGTTCATCTTTTACCTGGTAATTTGACTGGGCAGATGTACGCACTTGCAATTGTTACAAAACAACATTGATTCAATGCTGATTATAGAGGATGGTGATCATTACCCTCGAATACCATTTGATATTCCAACAAGACGGAGCTCCTCAAAATTGTGCACTGGTTGTTCGGCAGTATTTGGATCGAACGTTTTCCTTCAATGGGTTGAAAGAAGAGGCGCTATTGAATGGCAGCAAGGTCGCCAGATTTATTTCCGCTAGATTTCTTTTTGTGGGGTCATTTAAAGAGCAAAATTTACGCAACCCAACCCGATTCTTTACAAGATTTACGCCTAATCACTCCACAAATGCGTAAGAATGTGCGAAGACATTTTGAACAGAACCTTCCTTATTGTATGGACGCTGATGGTGCTGATTTTGTACATTTACTACCTTGAGACTTTGAGCTGCATTTCCGCGGAAACTTATGTTCGATATCCAAAAATAAGAACACCACTGTAAAGCAAATTCATTCATGGGCTTCCCTGTATATTGTTGTGTGACACAGGACTATAAAATACTTTACGATTTAATCATATTTTTCTAATCTATTTATACAAACACAGTACACAAAATTGTCGTAGGTATAAATGTTAAAATTAGGTCTAGACAGGTGATACCGTTTTCATGGCCCATCCTTATTACTAATATTAATGATCCTAAATTATAGAGCACTGGATATAGTGTAATTAGTTTATTCGCTAACATTAACCTTCTACTTCTAGAAACCACTTTAGATATCATTGTGAAAATTTTTTGTTGTAATAATATTTTTTGCTGTATGTTTCTTCGTCCGGTCGTCGCAAATGTGACACAAAACCGCCATAAGGAATGTTTTTGATATCATACACGTTCGTTGCTACACACAGCTTAGAATTCTCTTCTGTAAATTATCTAAATAACGATAACAGCCAGAAACCTTTGTCCCGTTGTTCACCTACTGAAGTTGCCCACATGCGCCGCGACGCATTCCAACCATGAAAAGCTGCAAGGATTAGAGGAGAATGGTTAATATAAATTACTCGAGAGTCTGGGGTTTAAGCTCGCTTCGTGCTGCTCTTGTTTGCACCCTTAGAATTGCTTTTTTGGCATTAATCTACTCTCAGAAAATTTATTCAGTACAAGTAAATAACTAGCGAGGTTTTTCCCACGACACTGGATATTCATTTTTGACAGGTTTTTTAAATTGAATCTTGAACGCGAAGTTTTTTAACAACTTTTTGGCAGTTTGCGGCATTGGTTAGTTTAAAGTTAAAGGTACGGGAATTGCTAACCTATAGCTGTTATATTTATGATTTTTTACGTTTCTACAATTGATCTGTCAATCCATTTAACAAATTATGCAACCAGTATTAACCAGTTCTACGTAACAGCACACAGCAGCACCAAAAATTAATCAGCATATAATAGTTCACAGTTTTAACACTAGATGGAGGTTAGAGAAAGGTCTAACAGCTGCTTGTTTATGCATAAGATGCCATCGCGTACATAGTATTTCTGTCAATCGTCATGGAGCAACGAGTGAATATTAGAAACTTATGAAAGTTGGAAACTGTGCACGGTGGTAACACCTTCAATAGTATTAGTGTGTGTTTGAATGGTATAAACGTTGCAAAGATGGACTTAAAGATGTACAAAATGATGCTAGAATCGGTCATTCGTCAATCTCTCGAACTGCAGAGATTGCGGCTACAGATTGCCGAATGACCCTCCGAATAATGGCAAATCGGGAGAGGATTCGACAAATTTTACATAGAGTCTTGGGATAAAAAAAGCCCCGTGCCAAGTTCTTCCAGCGCAGTTTTACGAATGATCAAAAGTTGAGAATAGTTGCATTATGCATATATTTTGTTCAGATGTGTCGCAACAATGTAAATGTTCGTAATTGTATAGCAACTTGTAATAACTCATGGATGTTTCAGTACGAGTTTGAAATGAGACGCTAGAGAATACAGTGGAATGGAATATTATCACCAAGACCTAAAAAGTTTCTGTTACTTGCTTGGATAGTCCAGTTGCGTACTCCGATTTGCTTTAAATGGTTTGCTTAGTTAATTTTTCACCACATCGATCTTCAGGATCGTTGGTAAAAACTTTTGTGTCAATTCTAGTCTCTGGCATCCTTCATACGTGCTCAGCCATCTGATTCTTTGTTTCTGGATCCATCATGCCATGTCCTGTGCCTCATTTAGTCTTACTTCTTCATCAATCATTCGTATTCGCCATTGATTTAGTTCAAAAACAGGTCTAGAGAACATTCCCAACATCTGTGGTTTCAATATATTCAATAGTTCCTCGCTTCTTTTTGCTAATCTCTAGCTTTCACATCCATAACGTACGACTGGTATTTATATTCGTGAACTGTTTGGAAGTGGCTTCCCCCTATCTTTACCTCGAGTTGTACCTATTGTTTTCTACGGTGGGTTCTGATAAATTTTGGTCGTTGACTTTGAGACCGCATTGTTGATCCATTGGTTGCATTAAAATATAGATTTATTTTACATCCTCTATTCTTGTTCTTCATCTTCTTCATCATTGGTACAGATTACTATTTGATGACTTCTAGTGTAAGTCGTTGCCTCTGGATTTATGGATTGTCTCGCAAATAATTCGTTCTGGTAGCAGCTTACATAGTAGAGGAAAGAGAACGTCGCCTTGGTTCAACCCCATTTGAATTTGGATTTGTTGAATATTTTCTTTCCAATTTAACATCTACACTTCATTTTTGACAAAAACATCCCGATTATCTTATTCTATAAACAGGTTGTTATCCATAAAACGTGTGTGATTTCTGATGGATAAACTAAATAATCTAGCGTATTTCCAATGTGCGATCGCAATTTCGAGAAAATCGTTGTTGATGTTGTGGCATGACAATGCACCTGCCCATTCTACACTGATTACAAAGTGAAACACGGCTTTGTTTCTATATTCGGATTTACCTAACTTGACACGGAATGACTGCTTTCTCTACCACAAAGTGTAACTTTTCTCAAAGGGAACTATTTCAGGACGTAGAAGATATACAAAATAATGAAGGAGCCGAATTGAAGGCAATTTTTTCTTGCTGAACCGCATAGGCTAGCCTTGAATATCCAACAAGTAGCTTTTAGATTACTAAACCATTTATAATATTATTAACGTTATCCAGTATTCTCTACAAGAAAGATGTGACTGATTAATACAGTAAATTTTTATAGAGAACTTTATTTTTGTAATTTCTATTTGAAGCCATATAAACACTGAAATATAAATAAAACAATATTTTTATTATTGCTATAAATGTATATTTTTTTATAAGTAAAAATGTTATTCAGCAGGCCTAAAAGGTAGACTTTACTGGGTAATTCGGTAAATAGGGAAAACCATCGACACTTTGCCTTTAACATCTTTATTAAGACGCCATTATGAGGGAATCATTTTCTAGATTAAATTAGAAAAACGTTTGTTTCTTCAAAAATAATTACTTATTACTCTGATATTTAAGATTGCCCTTATTGTTTTATCCTCAAACATGCAAGAAATAATAACTAATTTGTTAGCAAACAGAAAATTTACTTACGTATACATACAAGCTGATTTAAATAATATTCAGGAAATGCCTGTTTAATATGCAACCCAAATAGCAAACGAATCAGTAAACATAACTTCAAATTGTAGATCTACTATTTACCTATTTACCTTCGAATTTTTACGTCTTTAACATTAATACTGAAACGTCTATATTGTAAAGAAAGTATGATGATTACTTAATATTGTTTTAAGCATACACAGTCAGTGTGTAATGTGTATATGAATGTGCGATTTGGGCTGCATAGAAAATGTACTATACTTGACGCTTTGCACGACTCACTCTGTATGTGTTATGTAAATTGGGGCAATTTGAACCTTATACTTTTTTAACTCAATTCCATAAAACAACAGTTAACCCCTCAGTTTTTTTTTTCGTTTTATAGCTTAAACGTGTCCAAAATGCGAAATATACGATTTATGACGTATTTTCCGCTTGAATTTATTTAACGTTTAATGAAAAGAATTTGTGAATTATTTTTACTCTGTCTTGAAAAACCACGATAAAATACAGAATCGTTAGACTTTTCTTGCTTATTTTCAGAGAGATTGTATAATGTCAAACAATAAGCTTAGGCTCTTACTTATTTCCTAATTTTCTGACATTTACAGAGAACTAGAAGGGTATTTTTAGTGGAGGTAAAATATAGGTGACGATATTTAAAAAAGATGAAGCACCTGAAGCTAGACAATATGCAACCAAATCTACATATCAGCGACTGCTATGTATGGTGGGTTGCATACATTGAACCTATACATAAATTATTATTAAACTAGCACAGAGTTATATTCAGTCAATACTACTGTTTTTTTTTTGCTAAAATTATATTTTTATTACAGTTATTATGACAATGTTCAAAAAAGAATTGTCAACACTTCGCTTACATTTCCTATAGTTTCCAACCGTTGAATATACTTTCATTATGTGTTTGCTCTAATCAACGTAATGTTAACAATATAATCCAAAAATGAATAAACGCTTTGTGTAGGTAAAGTTAAACTTTTGCTTGGAAACCACTCACTACATCAGCGCAGTTCGATAATGCATTTCCAAACCCATTTAGCAGTCTACAAAGTTTCGTTTGCGAAATCCATTGATTTATTTGCTTTTGCATGTGCAAGCTAATGGTATTTGTATGAAAGGTATTGATAAGGGGTGCACCTTACTGCAATTACCGCTTATAGTTAGTTGCAACCCTTTCCGTCCTTAATGATATTTCCTTGAAAGTTTCCCCAACCCCGGGGCATTATTTCGCTTACATTTAACTATCTAACGTTATCTTTAAAATCTTTCCTTGAAAATTAATTTAAGTCTTCAAATATTGTTGTAGGAGCTTCCGAACCTTGCTAGAGATAGCAACTTTATGAGCAATACGTTTACAAAATAAGAAGGCGAATGCATAACACTACTGACTTATATCTAGGTTTTCATCGGAACGTCTAATCTCCTCAAAATGAAGCTTTAGTGAGCCATAGTTATATTGGATTTAGAATAAAGTACCTTAAAGTGGAATTACCTTACTTTAAGTATGTTTAGTTACAAGACTCTTTGATCTATTTGATGGTCTATAGGTGCATTAGCTGATTCCCAAGAATTGAAATTTAAAAGTAGTTTAGCTAAATGTTTATTTTTCTGAAAACCACTTTCGATCTTCTCTAAGAATGAATCAAAGAAATTAAAAAAAAAACCTTCTCAAATTTTGGTAGTTGGTGGTACTAAAGTTAATATTTCTCTAAAGGAAAATACAGACTTGGATAGGTGAATAAACAAACATATTTTTACCCACCTTCGTAAGTGTTTTACTTCAGAGCAATGGTCTTTTTCCTATAAAATCAAGCTAATAACGCGAAAGAAAATATAGAACCATGGGAATAGATATAGGTATACTATGAATGTTTACACAGTTTATTATTTACTGCATTACTATCACAGCAGATCAACACGACGTCGAATATATGAGGAAGAAATTACTAGACTCTCACAAAGACTCCTGCAAAGTGAGGTTTAAAAATAAATTACGACCACACCAAATACTTTGTTGTAGGAGGAAGAACGAGAGATACAGTCCTACCAAATGGAAGAATAACGGGATGTGCAGAATGTAGATACCTGGTTGTAACGATTAACAAAGATATATGTAGCCAAAAAGCTATTGATCACCATACTCAAAACGGTCAACAAGCTGTAAAAAAGGTAAATCCATACAAAAGACAGTCGTAGGAAGTATCTTTTACGGTGTCGAGGTATAGGAAAAATCAGAACGAAACCACATAAAGAAATATACAGTGGTAATGGACGCATTGGGTTACAGTTGCAGAATATTATAAGATCAACATGTAACCAACGAGGAAACAAGAAACCGTATGGAATCAGAAAAAAATAGTATAGAAGTGATATGGGCACACGCGGCGGGTGGATATGGAAATCTGGCCCACACGGTTATGGGAATGGGTTCCTATAGAAAAAAGGGGTAAAGGAATACCACCCAAGCGCAGTCTTTTGGTGAAGGATTGACGAGATAAAAAGCAATAGAATGTAGAATGCCAGAAACGGCGTGTGTAAAGGTGAACACCCTCACCTATATTGATGTAACAGCAATCCTGTTTCTTCTTCTTAATTTACGAATAACAGTATTCCCATGGGTCGATCCACCCTTTCGTACCTATCTTCTATTTCCAACACTTCTTTTTCCTCTTTGTTGGCATTAAACGCTGTATATGGTACTCTACGGTGTATAATTCTGGTAAAATGTTCTCTCCGTTTATTGCTCCTGTTTTATTTTGTCTATTTCTCAAAATTAAACCATATTAAAAATGAGGACAGAAGAGCTAGGTAATGGAAACCTATTGTTACGTTTATGGGCTGTAACAGATAAGGAGCCCCTTGTCCTTATCGTCTTATCGCCGGGATCACTAGAGAAACTACTACGCTTATATAAAATGTTGGACGTATTAATTACTACGTACTGCAAGATTATGACAACTTATTCTGTACTATACTAACTATAATAATACAGATAGGTACAGCGCCATTGCTAGGTTTGTTATTGGGAACAGTTCTATCAAACACCCACCAACAACTGTTCACTATCTACTCTTATCTATTTACCATTGGCTAATTCAATATTTAATGTCCTTTTATAAATTCTCCTTTGCACCCATAAGCGATGACCTGCTTATTACTTAATTTCCCTTATCAAGCGTATTACTTATTCCACATTGCCTAATTTAATATTCTAATGTACTTTGGATTTGCTGAGTAAAATGACGTCACTACTTGCAACATAAATGTGTATGCAAGTAATTGAAATCACATTACAACAGGAAGCAATAATAATTTAATTGCAATGCGCTCAAGCGGTTACTTTACCAATTATCAGATATAAATGAAGGGCGGGAAGTTTAAAATCTATGCAATCATGCAACTGTTGCACAATATGTTAGGTATAAAACCATTTTAGAAGCTTGTTCTGCGTTTCTAGTAGCTTCAGTAAGGCAAACGTACCGGTTTGTCGAAATAAAACTATTTCAATAAGAATAATTACCATAATCGTCATCTAAATAATTAACGATTTTCGAATCCAGAAGTTTAACCAATCCTATTCACCCATATTTTTACCCTTGCTGTTCTATAATTGAGGGTCCTATTTACGCCAATATCTAGATGAGTTGATTCTCTGACAGAATACTGAAAATATAGTATTTAAGTAAAAATCAACGCTGTCGAGTGAACTGAAATCAGTGCCGACATTTTCCCAGTCAAATAGTGACCAAAGGGACAGGCGTCCTAAATTTAATAACCTGCATGTCAAACGACACTCCACAACCTTTTTCCGGGGACCGTCCTCGTACAGAAATTTCGGAGTAACCTAATTTACCCCGACAACGAAAATAACTCAATACAGGTGTGTATTTCCGGCGTGCAGTAGTTACGTTTTCCCAGGGGCAACGTTTGATAGAATACAGAATGAATGTACAAATAAGGAAGGGAGAAAATTATTATCAGGCTCGAATTTTCCTTCACCGAACGGAATTTTTCGGCAGTTCTATTTTTTTTTCTGCGTTCTTGACATCATCCCTGGATTTCATAAATAAGGGTTTGGAGCGAGATTTCCTTTTTCTTATTAGGATTATTTTTTCTGTATTCCTCGTCGACGTCTGGAAAGATCCCTAACGAAAGTATTGTGCTCTGATCCTACGTTTCATAAATTTTCCGAAGGATGGTAACAATTAGTCTGTTTTCTGCGACCCACAAACGGTCGTGCAGGTTGCGTTATCTCGAACACATTAATCGCCGCATTTAAACGCGGCGAAAAATCACCGGAGATTTTGTCAAAACGTATTCCTACCACGTTTTCTACTTTCGGTAAACGAACCTAAATAAATAAAATTATGGCGGTCTTGTTCGTAATTCCTGCAGCGACCTCAATATTTTCACATTAAGTTAATTTCGCATTTCATGTCTTCGGTTTGCGTCATCCCCTTTTCATAAGCAGATGTGGGATTGCTCTTTTCTTTGTTTTCAATTTCGCGCTGTTTGTCGACACTTAACGGTATTGTGCTCCCAGGGAATGAGAAAATTGAGTTAGTTCTACCTGGTTTTTGTGTCCTCGTTCAGCGTGCCAATCAGTTAAATATAATGGAAATTTGGCAACCAACAGAAAGCTCGCATTTATTTTGGCTAACAATGTTATTTCTACCGGATGCAGCCCGTACAAATCTGATAATCGTCCAACGCCCTTCTATTATTTAAAAAATTAGAGAAGTTTTCGCATGGCCTTTCAAGTTCTGAATATGTTTTAAAGATTAGAATTAATGTTATTTTTTGATTATAATTACTTTGGGAATAATTCTGACATTGTTAAATAATTTATATTGGTAAAATAAGCGGTTACAAAGATAAATAGATGTAATTTTCCTTAAATGGAAAAATTCGTGAAAGTTTAGTATAAGATGGTACTCAGTGGTAGGAGGGAGATGCGTGCCTGTACCAGTCGAACGACTGCAAACAAAATGTTTATAAAGTTCGAATAATGAAGAAATATGATTTACATTGTATCAAAAAATTGTTAAAAGTTCGGTGTGGGATAAGGCCCAAGGGAAGGACGAAGATGCGTGGCGGTACCAATCCAACGAGTAGTAATAGGATAGCTGGGCTAAATCAAACTACGAAAAATCTAAATTATATGTTGGAGTATGATTCTCTACCTATTCATTTTGTGCTTTCAACGAATAGCTCTTCTGAGTTATCCTAATAGACTTAATCGAAAACCGCTATAGAAAGCAAATCCTGTACATGAGTAGTACATCTGGGGGGATTCTGTGACACATTGGTGGCATGTGCTATATGATGCCCTACGTAATTGTTTCTTACAGGTCGTAGGGGAGACGGGGGAATGGCGAACATTAAATATTCTCAGATATGCGTGGATCAAATACAAATTTCTTTTATTGTTTGTGTACAGAAATTAATGCTCTACAAGGTTATCTATTTGAAATATTTTATTGTTAAGTGTAATAATTTTTATAAAAATATAAACGAAAAAGTGCATTGTTCGTCATTGCCCGTCGATAGAGGGTAATGGCGAACACAAACTTAATTATACAAAAAACGAACTTTGCGCAAATAACGTTAAACACAATAGTCACACTGGTACCCTTCAGCTGTATGTGCTCCATTGCACTCCGCATGGGCCCATTCAGAACAACTTACGCATCTGTACCATAGTTCTCCATCTCTTCCTAATTCCATGCAAATAATACACCCCTTAGAATCGGTTTCTGTGGCTTCCAAATCTAATCATCTAATTCATCATCGTCACATAATAACTTATCATCTATGTCATCATCAGATGAAGATTCTACAATACGCCGCCGACAACTCTTCACTTTTTTAATTTTTGGTGCTGCTATCTTTTCCTTCTTTTGTCGCTGTTTTAAATTTTTCTTTTGTGATTTATCCAAACCCTGTTTCCTCTTGCTTGTTTTTCTTCTCAGATTCTTCAAGGACTATTTTCCTAGGAGTTGATGTTAGAATTTCCGAATGTTGTTTATCTTCCCTTCTTGATTTGATTTCTCGATGAGAGCTCTGGAAGTGGTGCAATCTCGACAAATGAAACATTTGCTGACGATGATGGAGTACTCGTAGCTTGTGGTGCAGTATCAGATGGCGTAGTAGCTGGTGGTGGACTACCTGGTGGTGGGGTACCTGCCGGTGCAGTAGCTGGCAAATGTTGCATTGTAGGTGTTTCACCGGATCTGTTCAATTCTGCATCTGAAACTTCTGTAACCACTGACATTAGTTGGGAAGCTGGTGCAAAATCGTCCTCTGTAAACGTGTCAGGGTTAAAAGGAAAAATTCCAGTTTTCCGAAATCCCGAGACCCCCTTTTTCATACCAGCTACATTCAAATACGCTGCATTGAAAATCGGCGGAAGATCAGATGGAACAAGTTTCTCATGAGGATGAGTTTTCATATATCTATCACACTCCCTATTAAAGGCGTTTTTCAAGGGCCCATAGAAGGAAACGTCCAGCGGCTGCAGCCGGTGAGACGTGTGTGGGGGGATTGATAGCATGACAACTCCGTTGTCTCTGCAGTAGAGGTATGTTCGTAGAGACGTATGACTAGCACTAGTCAAGCAACAGAAGTTTGGGGTTCCTGGTTGATGCCACGGTGAACTTGACAAAGTGTTTCATCCATTCTTGAAACAGTTCATCTGTCATCCATCCAGATTTGGAGCAGTGATAGATTGATCCCGCAGGTCCTCCTTTTGTCAGTGAAGGATGCATTCGCAAGCGGGGGAAGATGAACATGGGAGGCACAAATTTTCCTACCGTGTTCATTGCACAACAAGCAGTCACATTTCTGCCTCTCTCCCAACTAGTAGCTGCACCAACCTGTTTCTGCCCCTTGGGTCCAACAATACGTCCTGGTTTCTGAACAGTCGAGATACTTGTCTCGTCATTATATTATATTTGGGAAGGATCAAATTTATATTTCTCCAGCGCTCTTTCAAGGTTAGTGTAAAATCTTTTAACTTCAGTTTCATTGAATGCCAAGATCCTGTTTACACTTGTTGCCTCTGGTTTTCTGAGGCTGGTTGTGGATTTCTCCTAATGAAACCAGCAAGCCAGTCTTTTCCTGCTAGACGGCTTTGTTGTTTAAAAGGATGTTTAATAGTATTCTTCTCGGCAAAATCAAAAACCAATCGTCGAAGTTCAAGAGGTGTTACGCCATAAAATAGTTTTGCAAGTGTTAAAATATGATTGCTCATCTCTCATGAAGCGTAGTCAAAGGAATATTAAATGATGTCGATACTTCTCGAAGTTTTCTCCCGTTTGCTAAAGCTTCCAAGGCTGCCTCCAAGGTCTCCTGCGTCCATTCTGCTTTATCAGTTGTTCTGCTTCTGCTACGAGGCATCTGTAAAGCTACAATGTATCTTGTCATAAGTGCGCATGTAGGATAATGCCGAACACAAATGGGGTATTGGCGAACATTTTGTTCGCTATTGCCCCATATGCTTCGGCGTCTTGTTTATTGAAATTATGGATAATACATATTAGCTACAGTGCATGCTAATTGCTCAAAAATATGCAGAAAGACCTTAATAGCAGCTCTGCCTAACTGCAATTCAATACATTTACATGAATTAGTACTTACCTCTTTTCAAAGTGCACACTACTATTATATCGCGAAACGTCAAAACAGTAAAATGCGCATTACTTCAAAGCTGTGCCTCGAACCAGCTTCCTGCTGCATGTGACCAATATGTTCGGTCTCCCATTTGTGGCAGCACAAGTTTGCTTTGTATACGCCGTTTCAGAGTCGTTAAATCTAGATGTTCGCCATTGCACGCTGTTCGCGATTCCCCCTTCTTCCCCTATATATATATATATAAAACAGTTTGAATTATACCCATGTGTGATATTCGTTATGTCAACTATTCGATAGAAGTTGTTGTTAAATTTTAGTCCTGAGAGTAAAACTTCTGTTGAATTAAATGATATGCAAATAATTTGCGAAGCACTTTAAAATTATATGTCTTCTATGTTTTCTCTTATCGGATGTAATAATATAACTGAGATACAGAAACCAAAATATATTTACATAAAAACAGGTACATAAATCAAAAATTACATTTATGTTCTTATATCTTGGACTTCAAAAATGTACTCTCTTACTCCCAAACAAAACTTAAACTTCTAGGGCACCAAAATTCATTTAAAATAAGTGATTATGTGACGTCACTCTGGCTACGTGTGGATGCCGCATGTCCGTAACGCTTACACGTGTCACTTAAAAGTTTGCAGCTTTAAACGGCCTGAGACAGTGGGCCGTCAATGACACAATTTATAGCCATTATGCCAGACCTTCCGTAAATTTAAAAATTCCTAGAAACTGACATGCAAACTTGGGGCCCATGCCGCCAACAACTTCCTTCCTTATTATTTACCGTTATTTGTTACTTGCTGTATTTGAAAGAACGACTTAGTAAAGCGTTTACAACCAGACATTCTATTTATATATTTACTAGATATACAATTCTGACCCAGTACGAATTGTCACTAGGTTAATGGCGAAGTTATGTTGGTTAATTGCCACATTCAAGTAATGCTTTGATTGGAAAGACTTTACTCGTGAATCAATGCAGCTTGATAGAAGTTTCTTCTTTTGTTCATCAGTTGGCAAGACCTCGCGGGCATTATTTTGCTGTGTTGCTGATTTAAGACGTACCATTTTTGGAGCAGCTCTGACTTTTCCGCTTTCCTTACAATTTGTACGAATTTTACTTACAGCCGATTGGTTTATCGGATTTCGATTTGGAAATAGGTCGTTAAATTAAATTGCATACCTCTTGTTGGGGTTTTCAACGTTCTCCAACCTATAGCTACATTAGAGGTTCAATTACTTCTTTTTGGAGAAGTGCTCTATTTTCAATACGTATCGAAGATATATCGAGCATACGATACAAAAAGGTGCCGTAGGGAATTCAATATAAGGTTTTACATATGCCAGTTTTGGCTTAACAAAGTTTACTACCGTTTGCCTAAATTTTACTATAAGATTTTTAAAGATAGAAGGTGCGCTATCTGTTACAATGACACGAGTTTGAATTTTGAAACGTAACATGCCATTACGTGTACCCATCTATATGTGGTGACTTTCAATCTGATCAATTTATTAATTTGGAAGTAAACTGTCAAGCACATCAAATAGGCATTTCTAATTTGTAATATTACTAATAAAAATGTGTAAGTCACAGTCGCTTGTATTATGTAGTTTGGGTTGCCTGTTTTTGGAATAGTAGTCTTGTACTCTATGTGAATCACCCTGTATACCAAATTCGAGCTTTGTAAACCATATGTAAGTGATTATTAGTATATTAGTAGTATATAAGTGACAATTTGCGGAATAGTTACTAATAGATGGTGTCTACTATTTTCTGGAACGGTAGGCTCTTATAATTACCAAACATTAACATGTATCAGCAACTACTGGACGTCGCTGTGATTAAACTGAGATTAGTCAGTGCAAAACTTTGAAATTCCGAACCCCGTATC
>JABXWE010002977.1:0-76151 GCA_014611495.1 Limonius californicus | reverse complement strand
TTTCGAATACTTGTTGTAACTATTGTTTTTATTTTCATTTCCGTTTTCTGTTATTGATATTTAATGTTTTACAATAATAATCATCGTTGTTGTTCCACTCATTTTGATTTACCTATTTATATAAACACCGCATCGAACATAACCTTCATACTAAAATAATTTACAACTATAGTGACGTTTCTGTATGCTTGTTTTTTTAGTTTTCTGTATAGTTGGTTGCCTACACAATCGGCGTAATTGATGCTTTCTTTTTACAAGTATACATACACATGTACAATGTATACTACAAAGAAAAATTCCCTGTATATCAAATGAAAGCACATTTCATATACTTTGAAATAATGTATATATCATCATTTAAACAATTATCGCAAAATATATACATTTATTTAAAGTAAAAACTACACGTTTATGGGGGAAAAACGCTCGAAATTTGACAGCCTATAACTTCGAAGCCCTTAATATTTCAAGCCCCAAAAAGTTGTGCTTTTACATGTCTCATATACTAACACTTATGTGTTAATTTCATTAAAATCGATGATGTGAAGGTTCAAACATAAGTTGATTTGATATGGAATGACTCCTTTAACCAGTTTAATTTTAATCTGATGGAGTTTTAATTTAACATTCCTGTTTAAACTTAAACACTCTGCGTAAAATGCCGTAATGACTGTGTAAGAAGTTTTATTATTATTAAGTGTCAAAATAGAGTTGGCTAACTTTAATAATGATACATAATAAGATACGATAGTAACGCAAGGTTGATCAGCTGTCTATGTTTACGCACTACTTAAAACTGTGGTATAAATTAAAAAAATTCCGATAATTTGTTAACATAAGTCTACTACTATGATTTCCACAAAACGTAAAGCCCTGAAATAATATCGATGGTTGTGATAAAACGTCTATGTAAGCATCAACATATTGGCGTACAACTAGCTATCTTTAAGCGCTCACAGAATGACCTGAAATTGTATAAATCATATTCTGACTACCCGAAAAGGAAAATTTCTCAGTTTTCACATACGAGCGGTGTAGATATTCAAGGTGGGACATAAATCCCAAAACAGCAGCAGTAAAAGGAGCAAGCGGCCCATAATTTATAAGATAAGCCCGGAAGGCGCACCTCGCTTGCCCCATTTTAATTACATGCACCGTAGATACAGGGCCTAAGGCGAATTAACATGCAGGGGCTCCTTGCTAAGGAAGAGGAACACTCTGAAGTCCTGCAAACGGGTGCACGCTGCTGCAGGCAAGCACGTCTTTCGTAATTCGTACGCAATATGGATTTACCATTAAAGAAGTGTTTCAGTGCGCAAGTTCAGGCTGCACGTGCGTTTGCCTCGACTATGCCAGACTGCATGACGGCCGTCTGTATCTCTTTTAATGCTATATTTGTATTATCCGTCAAATTTATGTTTATTATCGGGGCAAATGGTTATCGTGCGGCGGAAGACGTTTCTTGGTTTATATGGGATTATAAAATACTTCTAAAGATGCATTTAAATAAAATGCCTTCAGACGTAGTATTACACGAATGTTAAATAAAAACCAAGAAATGCACCGATCTACAGCAAAACTTTTCAATTTTAATGATGGCAACAGAAAATAAATTTGTTATCCATATGTAAGATGAACTTCAGACATAATATTATTCTAACAATAGTTGGCAGATGGGTAGACAAGTTTATTTGTAAGGAACACAGAGAGCATCAGACGTGATAAGAAAACGTTTTACTCCTAACTTTTTTCCAAACAGTCCCATTACTTACATTCAAAGTGTTTGCAATTTTTCGAGTAGAAGTACCTGGATCTTCCTCTATCATGTCCAGCACATTCTCTTCTACCTGTACCATTCTTACTGTCATTGGCCTTCCTGGTCCTCCACTTCGTTTCAATGTGTCTGTTTCATGAAGACGTTGATGAATACTTTGGAAGGTTTTTCTATCAGGAACATTCCGGTCAGGAAATCGTTCCAATGTACAACCACCTAGCTTGTAATGAATTGCCATCAGCAAGTCCATAAATGAAATGCATGTCAGTCATCTCGGCGTTCGTATAGCGATTCATGATAGAGGACTTCACTAACAAAAGTTTAAGTATTATAGACAGAAAATACACGTCAAACAGCCAAACGTCAATCAGTCTCAACAAATTCGACACATACAAAATTATCAATCACGAGACGTATTCGAATGAAATCCACGTTTAAACTGATTTTCTTTTCAATGTCTGCACTTGCCAGCTGTTAGTGGATAAAACAGCCGTTCTTAGTAATCGGAATGTTGTTAAAAGATAACAACCTATTTTTTTTTAAATTTTATACTCGGTAAGCGCAGTGTAGTACGACATACTTTTATTTCGGTAACATTAATAATTTGAAAAATATCAAAATTGGTTTTGTCGAAAATTTTTCTCGCCCTGTACCTTCGAAACAAAGCGGCTTTTCAAAAATTATCAAAGGACAAAATATTCTTAGAATAGTCCAGGGAATAACCCTTTGAATTTTTGTCGTATGTTAATAAACACCCTGTATATTTAACGTCGGAGTGGGCCGGCAATTTACACGCTGACTGTCGAATATTCACACCTAGACATTGTTAGGCGTGGTGCAGCGTGGTGGAGCTAACGTATATTCAGCAACAGCTACACTAAGCTACGCTTATGCGACAGATGGTACTATGACAGAGAGGCCTTTTCACAATTTCATTTACAAGTTTATGCGAAGATGGCAAAAAATGACGTGACATTTACAAGTAAAATTGCTTTGCTGGAAAAAATCAAAAGCCAACCACTCAACACAAGTCATCGGTTGCTCGCTGCATACCTATTATTTATATTTTTGTTTTTAATTGTGTATGAAACAGCCGCTAAATTAAGCCAAAATGTTCTAATCCCAATGTGTCCCGATTAAGCGGAATCGATTGTATATATTTGTAGGTAAGAAAACCTCTCAATGTAACTGTGCACTAAAATTAATAAATGACAAATACTACTTACTTAGCGCACATAGAAGTGCCCTCATTCTGGAGAATAGTCTTCAAATTTTTGTTTCAATGAGAGGAGCAGAAACATACATTCATATTTTTTTATCACAAAAGCGCACTCATTCTGCAGGTAAAGCTTTTAACTATGTTTATTACATTGTCAAAAAACTGTTCATTTCCAAACAATTCTAAACAAGCTACCATTTCAAATGTAATACAAAATATAACTTACATACCTGTACAGTTTCTTGGGGTGTGTACTTCTTTTGTTCCGTCATCTCCGCTCCATTCTAGTGGGATTCAGTTCCTGTAACAATGCAGAATTGCTGAAATTTTCAGCCAGTCAGAGTGACTTATGTTATCGTCGATATTATTCACAGGTTTTTCCGGGGATAAGCCGCATTTTGCATGCATTTCAGGTTCGGAATGCGTTTCAGGATGTGCCCGGTCCCAGCTATTAGAAAAATGCCACACGTTTAAGTTGGAATCATCAAAAGCAAGATTCCAAAATAGTTTTGTAAATCGTCAGATTAGGTGTTAAAATAGTAAGTGTTTAAGTGCTTAACCGAGTTAAGTAAGGTGTATTTTATGATTATGTTGCGGAGCTTTTAGGTAAAACGCTTAAAACACGGCGAAAGTGGTTTGTTTCTAAAATATTCCGGTTATGTACAATACCTTCTAGTTTCTAGGACGTATCGAAGTTATAAGTTGAAATATGATTATATAGCAATCTCCTAATGTATTCTTAAAGATATACCGAAACGGATAAGTAACAAAGTATTTCGAACTTCTATATAGCGAACTGATCCATTTACAAAATTCTTTTCTTAGATCCTAACAATGCGAGTACTTTTATATCGAATTATGGAATTTCTATTTAAGGATATTTACTATCTTAAAATTTTAAAACAGGCTATTTTTCACATTAGAGATAAGAAAGTTGTACTGCATATGGTTGGTCTAGCGCACAAAAGTACTAAGTGAAAAATAGCTAATTTGCAGAATTCAAAAAAGAAAGTCTGAAACGTAATACCAGTTAAAACAAGTGTGTTTTGAATTGTTGATTTATTGTTGGTAAACGAAACACTATTGTTTGACAATTATATTTTCACAAAATCTTTCACACTTAACTCGTATGTGTTACTGAAACGTATACCAGTTATCTTATGTACTAAATAAGAAAATTTTAAACAATAGGCTTAGTCCTACTAAAAATTAAAAAAAATCTCAATCAAGAAACATAAAAATGTATTTAAAAAATATGTTCATTACAGATTAGCCCGCCTCGTTGTAAACTGCTATAGTTCTTACGATGAACATTTTTCAGTTTCGGATTAGCGCTTTATTTGCATACCACAAACTGAATGCATTTCTGTCTTTGTTAGTTGCTCGCGGATTCATATTTCCGACAAAGACGTATGTCGTAGTGACATCTGCGAACGAAACAACACCAACACTGTACGTGTGATGTGTTCTGTCGACTGACACGTTTAGTAGAAAGAAACAGAGATACTTGAAGAATGTCGCACTATGCATCCAAACGTCACTACTTAAATCTGTTTCCAGCAGTATTTAAAATGTTTTGGAGGTTTATATGGCAATATTTTATTTTCTAAGGTTACCTAAGAGTAATTATTTACAATGTTATTTATTGCTGGAATTTATTTTATACACTTTGGGAACGTTCGTTTTGCTGGAAAATAGTTCTGTTGATATCACGGTTTGTTTTGGTTTGTGGAAATTGGTATTAAGAGGTTGAAGATAAGTTAATAGCATTTTTGTTATACGGCCATTAAAAGGTAATTACAGTTACTGGAATGTATTTCCACAAACCAAAACAAACCGCTATATCAACAGAACTATTTCCCAGCAAAAACAAAGGTTCCCAAAGTGTATTAAATAAATTTCAGCAATAAATACCATTGTAAATAAAAACTCTTAGGTAACTTTAGAAAATAAAATATTGACATATAAACTTCCAAAACATTTTAAATAGTGCTGGAAACAGATTAGAGTAGTGACCTTTGGATGCAAAAGCGCAACATTCTTCAAGTATCTCTGTCTCTTTCTACTAAACGTGTCGGCCGATAGAATACGTCACACGTACAGTGTTGATGTTGTTTCGTTCGCAGATGTCACTGCGACATAGGTCTTTGTGGGAAATATTAATCGGCGAGCAACTAACAAAGACAAAAATGCGTTCAGTTTGTGGTATGCAAATAAAGCGCTAATCCGAAACTGAAAAATGCTCACCTTAAGAACTTTAACTGCGTTGAATCTGATGTTGATGGAAAACTAATAATGAAATCAGTGTAATTTCGGGAATTTTGGAGGTCATTCTTCTTTTTATCAGAAATCAGAATGCGACCAGGATATTTAAATGTAAGTTAAACAGAAGTGCAGTTCTTTTTGCGGTCGGATCTTCTTCTGGTTTGTTTGATCTCAATTTCCAATTTCTGATGATAGATCGTATTTATATTAACCTGTGAATGGTTGAACTTTCTGAAAACGCATCCACTTGATTTTTAGCCGTTCAACCTTGTCTCCAACACAATTTAAAGTACTGTTTTTTATTTCTGTTTTGACCACTGCACGTGTCTGAAAATGATGCTACGTTGTTTACAGTTTCGGGTAGGTTTAGTAAATATTTAAGAATGCACGACCCAATCTCAGAACTACCTTTGCTACCATGAGTTTCGTCCCAGATGTAGCAATAACCATCTAGGGTAGATCCATTATAAATTGTAAAATTGTAAACATTTAGATGGCTCTTGTAGTATATCTGAGAATCGCTAGCATATTGCACGGGCAGAATAGCTTAAGATCGAACGTTATGGCTCTAAATGCTTTTCCCAGTTCTGCTGATGCCATCTTTTGTCCTCTTCTTACATATCCATCGACTGTTTTTCACGCCTTTTCTGCTTTTCATGCTTTTCTCTTAAAGGATCTTTCCCCTTGGCATCTTTGAATGCATTACACACCGAACACTGACTAATTTTTGGACGATAAAAGGCAAGAGCTGGTTCAAAATCATGAAAAATACTTTGGTACACAAACTGTGAGACCGGTCTTACATTTTTAGAAGCGCAAAAATCTTGATATAGTTGGTACATGGTGGAGATATTTAAATCTGCATGTAGATAGTTTTAAGTAGAATCACGCCTGCACTAATGTGACTCTGTCCTTGGAAAGGAATTGATATGATCCTTAACGTGCTGCCTGTCTACGTCAGTTGTTGCATTGTGGGATTTCCTATTCTTCCTTTTATCATAGCTCACAAACAATCCCGTATCTGTCATTTCTTCAACACACTTCTCGCTGACTTTACGAGATACTGTAAAATTGTGGAAAAAAACTTTGCCCGCTGTTGTCTGTTAAATAATACACCCTTGAATATTTTCTTTTTTTTTGTTACAGGACTTTGTTTACTTCTAGGCGCAGCCACTATTTGTATTAAAGAACTTAAAGTGTTTTTGTCTCGTATAGTCTGCTAAGCTGCAATAATGTGTACACAGTTGTTCCGTTTGGTTTTCAGAAAAATGTTCAGGATATATAAACCTATACACTTAAGGCAATCCACTTTCAGAGGCCTTTTTTCTGAAGTTTCCTTTCCAGAGCCTAACTCTGTCACAATTGATCTTTTCCATTCCTTTCTGTTGGCCTCCCTGCGCCTACGTTTCTTTTTTGTATTTCATTCGGTTCTTCGTCTCTTGGCTCATCTTTATTAACATCTTCAGATTCACTAATTTCTTCTGACGGGTGGTAAGAACTTCCTGAAAAAGCGTAAGGGTCAGAATCAACAGAAGGACTGGCATCATACGAGTCAATTTCTTCAATCCGATGATTACCGTTTCCACCGTTGTTTATATCACACACATTTTCGTTTGCTTGATCAGTTTCCTGTACTTGATCCCGAAACAGTTTCAGTTATATCAATTTCTACATTATCCCTTCAATGATTTCGTCCAACGTCTGATTTATTAAAGAAATTGAAAAGCATAACTTTTAAGTAAAGTAAAATGCCTTTACAGTAACTCCTTAGTTTACCTTTACGCTTCTTTTCTACTACATTTAACGCCAATTGCATTATTTTCTTAGTTCTTGCTGCCATAATTATTATTACATATAATTACTTGTGACAAAACGATAGACAACTTCACAACAGTCATTGTCACATAACCTCAACTCAAGCTCAACACATAAAACACAAGAGAGGTAAGTGCTCACTTCACTTACTGGTAATTTTTGCGCCACATGCACAGAGGTACTAAGTGCTTTTGCAATGTTTGTGCTAGAATCCTACAATTTGGTTGTACTTATTACTTTCGTTAGGTGGCGCTAGCTAGTTTAAAGTTAGAGTTATTACTTAGCACCTTTTTGCATACGAAACTCTTTAGTTTTCTTCATTAGCTAATGAATTTAACTCATTTTGTCCGAAAAATCACTTAATACCTGTGTGCGCTAGCCCATCGGTATTTCAGTTTCTGGTATATTGTACGTTTCGAGGAATTTGTTACCTTTACCTCCGGCACAGAAGATTTTCTAGCCCTCTGTGCGCTCCTTAGTCATTAACGAATACACGAAGATTTGTATTCAGCTTGTATATACAATTTCACATTTTTAATTTGTAGTTGCAATTGCATTCTTGCATGGTATTCTTGTATCACTCAGTTTCACTATTGTGTCTTCTTATTCTTCTTCTCAATCAGGCTTTGGATATGATCCGTTGCATCATTACGATTCTTTACTCTTGCACTTTCCATCACTTTTTTGGTCTTACTAAATTTAGTCTTCCTTTTACTCTACATTAATAGAAGATATTGGGTAGTCTGTCGTTTTCCATTCGTTCTAAATGTTCCTTCCACTGCTGCCTGTAGTCTTTAATTTTATCCGTAATATTGAATATATTCAGTTCTTCTCGTATTTGTTCGCTTCTTCGCCTATCCATGAGACTGTATCTAGCGTCTGTACGTCTGTATAAAGATTAAATAAAATTGAGGACAGGCTGCATCCCTGCTTAGTCCAAAATTGGTAATTTCAGAGTTGTGTCAGTCGTCATATATTAATATTTCTGTATTAGTATAAATATTTCTGATGACATCAATTATTTGCATAGGTATGTCTCGTCTCTTCATTATTTCCCGTAGTTTCTCGCGGCATATCTTGTCAAAAGCTTTAACATAATCCTCAAACATTATGTGAATTTCTCTGCTAAATTCTCGATATTTTTCTGCTATATATTTTATTATGAATATTTTATCAGTATAGGATCTGCGTTTTCTAAAGCCTATCTGCTCCGAAGTTGTTTGGTTAGTATTTTTGTATGAAGTATTTAATAGACTTATTCCTCGATGATTGTGACATTGTTTCCTTTCCCAAAAATCGGTTTGAACATCACCATTTTCCATTCTTGGGGAATACTGTAGATACTCCAATATTTTAGTTCTTCAGAGGCGTACACTGTCAATTCCGTCCGGGCCGGCGGCCTTCCTATTCTTAGCGCACCGTAGAGCCTCGTTTGGTTCTTCAATGTCCAAAGGGTTTACTTGCTCTTGATTCCCTTTTGTCGGTTCTTCTAGGTACCATAGGTTTTTATAAACTGTGTATGTGAAATGTTGAAGCTCTTAGATGATAAACTTTGGAAAACCCTTACCACCACGATATTTAGAACACCTAAATACGTATTTCGGCGACTAAGCTACCATCTACAGTAGGAATTAGTAATTTCGCAATTGCAGTTAAAAATAATGCACAATACTTCCCCAGGATATGGATCAGGTATGTGGATGATATTTTTGCCGTTTTCGACACTACTACAAACAACATCGATGATTTCGTTAACCAACTAAATTGGGGAGTAAAAGCATAGAAGTATGAGTAAGTAGACGTGGAAGTCACTACAGAAGAAAGGCTAACAATAAAATATATAAAAATGAGTAAAAATAAAAACATGAGCAGAACTGAACCTAGAAGAAAGACAAAAAATTAAAAAGCGAACGAAAAGTAGAACGATTTTAGGAGAACTAGAAGAGGAGGAACTGTAAAGATATCAGGAAGTAGGACCGACCGTTCACAAAATAAAATGGACTAAGAATAAAATACCCAAAGAAGTATGGGGAAAAGCATAAATATTTAAAGAGAAAAAGACGAACAAAAGAAGTAAAAAGTAGTGGTAAAACAGAATGTGTGGCCTATGAAAGGAGAAACTTGATAACGAAATAAAAAACGTAAAAGAAAACGAATAAAGAAAAACGAAATAAACAGCGATGGTATGGGAACAAAGAGAGGTGTATGATGCGAATAAAGCAAGACTGAGTTACCAAAGAGAAAAGACATGAAAGAAAACTAGAATGCAAGAGTTAAGCAGAACTAATAATCTACTATCAACGGAAATACGAGAATCAGGAAAATAAAAAGATGGGAAAGTGTAATGAGCAAAAGGGTGGGTAAAATAAATGAAATAAAAACCGTTAAGAGATAATGGAAAAGATGAACGAAAGAACGTACACGAGTAAAGCAGAAGAGAATTAAAGATATGAATAACGCACGGTGAAACCAATGAGAGATAAAGGACGAAGAATGGAAACGACGGAGAAAATATAATATAGAAAAAATATATTGAAACAAAATAAATAAAAGTACTACGAGAATAAAGGGGTAGGGAAATGCCATTATATAAATAGAGAAAAGTTGAGATTAACAATAGAGTAACAGAATAGAAGCAGCAGAATGATAAAAGCGAGATTGCAACGATGTACGTAAGTGAGGTAATAAACGAAATAATAAGATGAAGCGAACTGAAGAAGAACAAAACAAATAATAGTCAGGGAAAAATAACGAGAAGTACAAGATTTGAGAAAATGAGTATCGGGCTAATGAAACAACAGAAACAATAATGAAAAGGACACAAGGAAGAAGCCTAACAGAGGTAAAAACTAACTAAAGAAACAGAGACGACAGGAGTAAAACCAGAAGAGTAGGATCAGAGCCAGGGTAGGGTCAACAAATTGGGAAGGATTGATAATAAATTAGGCCAAAATAAAAAGAAAAATATTAGCAAAAAATAAAATAGATAAATAAAAAAGTAAAAAATAAGGAAAATAAAAATGAGAAAAAAGACGCGTGAAGGAAACAACGGTAGTGTGAGAGCAAGATGGTTAATATAAGAAGCAAGTTGAAAAGTTACTGAACACAGCAATTGATAAACAATACAAAATAAATAAAGAAAGGTATGGGAGAATAAACATAAATTATCGAGGTAGAACTGATAAAATAGGACGGGCCAACAATGAAACGCCAAAGGGAAAGCCAAATAGAACACAAAATGCAGAAATTAAAGAAAGAATAAAAAACAAAATAAAGACAGAAGGGAACCTAATGATATTATTAGATGGAAGGGTGGAAAATAAAACAAGAAGGGCTACGAATAAATCAAATAAAAAAAAGTAAGCAGGAAGACAAACGAACAAAGAATGGCACTAGGAACGTGGTAAAGAGTAACATGTAAGTATATTAACAAGGCGGTGTGTCACAAAGAAGATAAGCGAATAATAAAATAGGAACAGATAATAGTGGAGAGAAAAATAAAGAAGTTAAGACAAAGACAAACCGAAAAGAAAGAACAGCGGTCCATTAATATGAAGATGTCAAGGTTATGGTTAATTAAAAAGGCTAAAAGAAAATTTGGAACCAGCCTTAACAGCTATAAGGAATGGACAGTCTCAGAGAGATGTCGCTGAACTTTCCGAAGATACACTGAAGGTGGCGCTTCCATCAAGCGATTAGTAAGGCCAAGTATTCTTACCTGACAGTAAGAACAGGAATTCGTTCGAAGAATAACGCGATTCTAAGATATTGGTATGCCCTTAACTACGACAATCATTCGTTATCCAGCATACAAATATTGCTAACACTCAACATTTCTCATAATTTTAATAACTAGCCGGAAAGGAATGGTTTAAATTGTTCATGGGCAGATATCTAGAACTTTCCATAAGAAGATCTCAATCAATAAACCCAGCCCGTTCTAAAAAGTTAAATACATTAATCGTTGCTGATCATTTCGGGGAAAGTTTTGGATCAGAAGGGTTTACAAAATAAGTCACAGCTCATTTATAACATGGATGAGAAAGGATGCCACCATCAACAAACTGTATCAGCGTTCAAGGGGACCAAGGTGGTGCATTTAATTGCACTAAAACTCGCTGAGAATGGGACTGTGATAGAATATGGAAATGCTTCAGGGAATTTTTACCACCTATGATTATATATAAAGGTCAACGTTTGATGTTTGAATTCGTGGATAATTTACCTCTAGGGTAACTGGTAAAAATGGCACCTAAGGGCAGCATGACTTCAGACCTTTTCGTGGAATTCTTGAACCATCTAGCTACATACAAACGGCCGAGGAAATTCTCCTCGTTTTCGACGGCGCTTCTAATTATGTGCGTTAAATCTGCGGACTCTCTGGAAATGATCCTATTCTGCTTACCATCAAGTACGACCTATGAACTTCATCCACTCCATTAGGCTGTTTATAAATCCTTCGAGTCCAACTGGGATGAAGAGTTGCTGAAATTTTGGACGCTTATCCTGAAAGAGGACAAAGAAAGCGAGGAAAGGAAAACTTTTACGCAACTTTAGAAAAACACATTGATAACATAGGGAGTTATGATATTAAAATTGTGTGCGAAAATAGAGAGAGAAAAAGTATTCAAAAATATAACAGGCAAATATAGTTTACATGAGGAAAATAATGACAATGGAAGAAGACTGATAGATTTTCCAACAAGGAGAAGAATGATAATTTGCAGCACGAGGTTCAAGCATAAGAATTGTCACAAGGAAACGTGGATCTCCCCAGACACAAAAACAAGAAACCAAGTAGACCATACACTGATAGACGCCAGGCACGCATCACACATACTGGATACTAGGAGCTATAGGGGCGCAGACTGCAATTCGGACCACTTTTTAGCGGCAGCAAAGTACAGACAAAGAATATCCAAATTAAGAATGGAAAAGGGGAAGCAGTGGGTACAATATAATACTGAGGAATTAATAACGAACCCGGAAAAGAGAAAAGAATACCAGGGAACCCTAGAAACAAGAATAGACACGGCAAGGGCAGGAAGAGGAGGCAAGTCAGAAGGCGTGGAAGAAAGGTGAAAGGAAATTAGAATAGCAATAACGACAACAATAAAAGAAATAGTAGGAGAAAGGAAAAGGTATACATATATGAAGAGGTAGAGTAAGCAATAAAGGAAATGAAGAACCATAAAGCGTCAGGGCAAGACAATTTAACTGCAGAAATGATTAAATACGGAAGATTGCAGATTATAAAGGAAATATACGAAACTATAAAAAGAATTTGGGAGGAAGAAGAGCTACCTGAAGAATGGAATGGTGCCATCATATGCACACCGCATAAAAAGGGGGGCAAAACGAGGTGTGAAAACTTTAGAGGAATGGCACTGCTAAAGGTTGGATATAAAATATTCAGTAAATTATTGGAGAAAAAACGTAAATGTTTACATGGAAAACTCTGTAGGGGACTATCAGTGAGGGTCCCGAAAAAATCGATGGACTATAGACCAGATATTCACAATAAGACAAACTCTGGAAAAATTTTACGGGTATAATACGGACTTACATCATATGTTCATCGATTATGATTCCATAATAAGAAGTGAATTATATAAAGGGATGCAAGAATTTAACATACCGACGAAGTTAATTAAATTAGTGAAAATGTGTTTAGCAGATACCAAGGCTAAGGTGAGAATTCAAGACCAACTCTTTGGAAGAATTCAGGATAGAGACGGGATTGAGACAAGGAGACGCTCTCCCAACAACTTTATTGAATTTGGTACTCGAAAGGGTGGTATCCCAATTAACCCCGGTGGCACAATTTTTGACAGACAGTGTCAGATATTAGCATACGCTGATGGCATAGATCTCATCAGCAGAACTGAGAAGGACCTAGAAGAAATGTATACATGATAACCATAAGAAACGCGAATGAGTACGAGGGTATGGCAGATATAACCATTAATAGGCAGTGTTTCGATAAAGTAGATTGTTTTAAATACGTGGGGGCGATGATCACGGAAGGGACTGAAATCCTAGATGATGGGAATGCACTGATAATGCAAGGTAATAAATGTTTTTACACGTTACAAAATGTGCTACAATCAAAAACACTCTCGACAACTTCAAAGATAGAAGTGTATAAAACGGTGATTCGGTCAGCGATGTTATACGCAGCAGAAACATGGCCCCTCACAAGAAAAGAAGAAAAGGTACTGGAAACATGGGAGCGAAAGATCTTTAGAAAAATATACGGCCCGGTGCAAGAGAATGAAGGGTGGAGAGTAAGAATGAACCATGAGCTCAAAGCAATGTTTAAAAGTCCAAGCATTGCCAGCGAGATCCGTAGCAGGCGTCTATGCTGGGCAGGACACCTGCCACGTATGGAGGACACACGAGGTGTGAAAAAGGCGCTAACAAAAAGAAATGGAAGGAAGTAAGACAAAATGAAGACTAAGAAGCAGATGGGGGGATAGTGTGGAAAACGACCTACGGGAGCTCGGAATAAGGAATTGGAAGAAAACAGCAAAAAATAGAAAAGAGTAGGCAGGTATCGTTAATGATGCAAAGAGAAAACTGCAAAGTGAGGTGTAGTGACAAGGACAGAAGGCAGTGTTGAAATAGCTGAAGAGAAGAACAGGAAGAAGCCCTACTGAGCTATATCAGTAAGGTTGGGGGGAGGGGGGGTAGCCACCGTCCCCCGTAAAACCCCAGGCTCCGCAACCCGAGAGGAAGGTTATGGTCCTTCATGGACTGCTCAAGTCATGGAGTAAGTAAGTAAGTAAGTATCCTGAAAGAACGCTAAATAAAGCGAAGTTTAGCATCATTTTATCTAAAGTGTAGCCAAAATGCAATGAATTTAAGACAATGGAGATATATCCTTTCGATCCATTTATTTTGTCCGATTCTGCATCCATGTCCACCAATCAGGAGCTACAGCAAAATGATGATTTTTCAAGTGATGATAACATTTGTGACGCCTGCTGATAATGTTCAATTAAGTAAGTAAAGAATTGTTAATGATAGCCTCCCGGAACCTCAATCGAAGATGGGCGGTTCACTACTTTGCTCGAATAAATTTATTAATTAACTTTGTTGTTAATTTCCTGGAAAAGAAAGGGCGCAAACGACTAATAAAAAATCCGCTACCATTAACGTAGATGTTGACAGGTTAGCCGTACCCACAGTATATACTTACTTAATACTATAATACAGAGACGATGATAGGTAAAAATAAATAACAATCACAATTGCAGCAACAATATTTAATATGAGCAAAAATAAATAAATAAGTAGTAGGTAAATATCCCAAGTTTGCAACGATAATAATTATAAATACAAGCGTAACCTGTATCGGTACACAAGTACGCGATCACTCAATACAGCCCAAAATAACTGAAACAAGGAAGAGTAAAAATACTGCGTTTTCCAACCCAAACCAGCGCCCTCAAATCCCGTATCCTACACTCTAGTCTCGAAAGGCCTCTCGGAATACAGTATAGTTCGAAGAGAATTAAAATAAACGCTGTGAAACCCGAACAAAACGCAATACTACCACTTCAGTTGACGCACGCTGTATATACAGTGAAATTACCGTAATTATGTACTCGGATACTTGTACAATTAACAATTTAAGGAATCATTGGTTGTAAAATCGTTGTAACACTCTGTACAATAACAACGTAGTTCTTAATTATCCCAAGATATAAATAAGTTCAAACAAACAAGATTATTTACAATAATTCAAAATTATCAGAAGTAAACATAAATGTGCACTTCCCTGAATTGAACTGGTTTTCGGGAATTCCACAAACAGCTACAACTCCGCACGTGCTCTCGGTTCGGCGTCCGGAATAACTTCGAATTCTCGTTTCTTGCAGACAGCAAATCTTATCCATAGAAGGCACCAATTCTTCTGATTAATTTTTACCGTTTCCAAGTTGTCTAATTTTTAATACAAGTACAAGTTAGGATAGCTATAACTTTAAAAGACAAAGAAACTTACCAATCGGAATCTACGATTGACACGACAAAAAACAAGAAAAGAACGACACGTCGTATATAATGACAAAAACTGTCGTCAACGTAATCACAAAATCAACAAATGATCACGTCACAAAGGATGATCTTCCCAGAAAATGGAGATTACTCTAAGCGAAATGCTTTTACGGGAGATCACTATCGACACGTTCGTTTCCTCTTAGATGCACAGAATCAATCGCCGGAAATCCTGTCTTGTTAATTCAGTCATGCGTAGCATTTCAACGCGAACTGTAAACTCTTGAGACTGATGTATAATGGGTTGCGACGATCTAGGCGAAAATACCGTCACAAATTCCCCCCCCCACCAGACATTTCGAAGACAAAAACCCGCACGACCATGGCAAGAAATGTAAACGACCAAAGAAATATAGCTAAAACCTAAAAATCCTAAAACAATATCCCAACCCAACACAAAACACAACTATCTGGATGGCCGAGAGGAAATTCATCCCAAAACCAAGGGTATGAGAAATACTACTAAAGGGAACGAGACAGTCCCTCGCTGCTAGATGGAAATGCTGCGCCGCTGAACTGCTCTTCAACCTATCGTAGCACACCCCCACCAATGGAAATGTTCAAAACTCCCCTCCCCCTACTATACCATCCAAATACCCAACCCCAAGACAAACTCTTCCTTTCGGATACACTAACCCACGAGGTGAAAGGCAACCCCAACAGTTATAGCCTGTCAAACTAAAAACCAACAAAATCTAAATCTAACAACGATCAAACACTTCCCCAGCTAATCAACTGATCAATCAATCATCTAATAATCCACCTATCACAACAACCAAACAATCAATCAACCGGCTAATCCACCAAATACCAACCAACTAACCATCCAACAAACCAAACAATCAACCGGCTAATCCACCAATCACCAACCAATTACCAACCAATCAAATAATCAATCAATCAACTGAGAAATGTTCAAGGACAAGATGGAAATGTCTTCTGATAGTGACCGTCCCTACAATGCCCAACCAACCACCCGCTAAATGTAATCGTTGAATCTAGTCGTCATCCGAAGAAGGTTCATGATGCAATTTGATGTCTTTTGCGTGCCAATTACCCTTGAAACGACCATCCATATCCACCAATTCGAAAGTCCAAGGCGAGAGCTTTTTCTTGATCTTATAAGGGCCGACGTATTTCGGACCTAATTTGGCCGAATAATATTTATAAGCATTTGACAATAATTTATTCTTATGCCAAACCATCTGACCTGGAAAATAATCGACGTTTCTACGACGTAAATTGTAACCCTTTTTACTCTTCTCGTACGCCTTCAACAACCGAGTATGGATATTCTTATACAATTTTCGGAACTCTCTGGATCGTATTTGAATTTTAGGCACTTCACGCATGATCTCAACATCCTCTTCATCTTCCAACCCTTCGTTGCACTCATGAAACTTTTCCCCATCTAGCACAATTTCTCGTCCAAAATTTATAAAATACGGAGTCAATCCCGTCGATTCATGTTTCGCAGTTCTTAAAGCACAAGCGACTTTCGCAAGATATTTATCCCAGTCACGCTGATTATCTGAAAGGTACGATGATATCGCCGTCTTCAAAACTCGATTTACCCTCTCTGTGGGATTTGCTTGTGGATGATACAATGCAGTAAATTTAACCTGGACCCCGTAATTATTCCTTACTACGGAATTGCACTCCATTATCCACTACAATATAATTTGGTACGCCAAATAATAAAAATACATCCTCCTCCAGATGTCTAATAATGGCAGGAGTAGTCGCTGAATGTAACGGAAAAACTAACGGAAATTTGCTAAAATAGTCAGCAACCACCAAAATATAAGTATAACCACGTTTCGAACGAGGCAAAGGTCCAATTAAATCTGCTGAAATTAACTCCCAAGGTTTCGTAATCTGCGGTCTTCCCACCATGAATCCAACTGGTTTCTTCTGTTCGACTTTGTGATTTATACAAATTGAACATGATCGGATATATTTAGCCACACTAAAACGTAACTTAGGCCAGTAATAATTTTGCGAAATACGTGCAACTGTTTTGACAACTCCTAAATGTGCAGCAGTAGGAACATCATGATTCTGGCGAATGATTTCCCTACGTTGACTAGCAGGCACAACCAATTTCCAAAGCTTACTGTTGTCATCCAATCCAGGATATAAATTTTCCACCCTCTTATACAACCTGTTACCTTCAACACGCCAGTCAGCATACCGTTTTGGATTTCCAATCACCAATTTACACATGTTCCAATACCAACTATCTTTGTTATTGGAGCCATCGATATTAACTATATATCCAAAACCGGAACTGATCTCGACAAAGCATCAGGAACTACATTATCCTTTCCTTTTCGATGAACAACGTCGAAACTATATTGCTGTAATCTAACAGCCCAACGAGTCAACCTTCCACTGGGATTCTTTAAATTATTCAGCCAAACTAAAGAGTAATGATCCGTAATTACCTTGAAATGTGAACCTTCAACATAAGGTCTAAACTTCTCTACAGCCCACAATACTGCCAAACACTCTAATTCCGTAGTAGTGTAATGACGTTCGGCTTTACTAATTGATTTGCTAATGTAGCTGATTACTCTATCACCATCAGGATATTCTTGGCTCAGAACAGCACCCAATCCAAAGTTTGACGCATCAGTTTGAATAACAAAAGGTTTGCTAAAATCGGGACAAGTCAAGACAGGCGCAGAAACTAAAAATTCCTTGATGGTTTTCAAGGCAAGGTCACAGTCCTCTGACCACACAAACTTTACTCTCTTTTTCAAAAGGTTCGCCAACGGAGCTGTGATCGCTGAAAAATTTGGTACAAATCTGCGATACCAAGACGCCATTCCCAAAATTCTTCGCACCTCTGTCATATTCGTGGGATTAGGTATATTCAAAATAGCCTTTACTTTATCTGGGTCTACATGTAATCCATTTTTCCCCACAATATATCCTAAATATCGAAGTTCTGGCTGAACGAATTTACACTTTTCTCTACTAAGAGAAAGACCAGCTGCTTTAATACGGTCAAAAACAGTTTCTAATATATCTAGATGTTTCTCAAATGTGTCCGTAACAATAATAACATCATCTAAATACGCAAAAACGTATGGGTGTAATTCTGGACCTAAAACGCTATCAATAAATCTCTGCCATGTAGAGGGAGCATTGTGAAGGCCGAATGGAAGACGATTGAAGTGATAAAGGCCACGGTTCGGTACTACAAAAGCCGTAAATTTCTTCGAATCTTCTGCCATCGGAATTTGCCAATAAGCTGATTTAATATCCAGCGACGACATAAATCGCGCATCACGGAGCTTGTCTAAAATATCTGAAACGTATGGCAAAGGATAAGCATCCCGTTCAGTAACCGCATTCAGCTTTCGGTAATCTACACAAAAACGATAACTATTGTCGCGTTTTTTAATTAAAACAATTGGTGACGCCCAAGGAGAATTTGACGGTTCCACAATTCCATCTTTCAACATACTGTCTAATTCAGCATCAATTTGTTTTTGTATTACCGGAGAAACAGGATAGTACCGTTGTTTTATTGGTTCAGCTGAGGTCTTTATCTTGTGCTCGACTACCTTAGTACACCCAATACCTTCACTCATTGTCATAAACTTAGTGTCTAATAATTTTGTAAGGGCTAAAGATTGTTCAACAGTCAAATCAGTGTGACCCACAATAGCATCCACAAAAACTTCAACAATGACGGAATAACTAACGTCTCAAAAATTTTTACTTTTCCCCTCAAACTAATGGGAAGTAAAACCACCCCTAACCAACACAACTTTCCCCATTTGCCACCGTACATACTTGAGTCGGAGATTTTCCTAACGGTAAACCCAAACTTCCTAATAGTTCCCAACCTTTACGACCGAGAATGGTTTGATTGGCCCCCGAATCTAATAACCCCAACAAAACTTTCCCAAACACTTCCACTTCCAGGTATGGGCGTTCATCCCCCTGTAGTTGCGCAAATAAAAAAATCCAACATTACCCCTGAGTTATCGACCAAGGTTTTTTTTGAAGGAGAGAGGTCAGATCCTTGATCTTCTATCTGCCTCTTCTGGCGTTTCCCGATCTATTACAGTTGTTGCAGGTTCGTACAGTAACCCCCGCTTTTCCACATTTGAAACATCGTTTGTTTAAGGGTTGCTGACATCTGGTAGCTATATGACCCCCTAGTCCACAATTCCAACAAGTAACTTCGTTAATGGCTGCTACTTCTCGACGTACCCCTATCTTTGATGTGGAGGGCAAAGGTTCGTTATAAACATAGGCTAAATCCGGCTCAAGGGTTTTCCCTGCTAACTTCCTAGGTGGAGGTACAAATTCCTCTACGGCGGCCTTCCGTGCTTCAATTTGTCGACCTAACTTCAATAAATCTGGGATCGAATTGACTGCAACTAAGCTCAGCTTGTCTTGATAGAAAGGGGCTATATTCCTCATCAATACTTTTAATCGAAACGCTTCGGAAACACAACCATTCATCCGACTAAACATGTTCTGTATAACCGCTACATATACCCCTATCGACTCACTCGGACCTTGCGTTCGTTGCTTGATCTCCTCCAATAATTTATCGTCATAATTGTGTGGTTGGAATTCTTCCCGTAAGAATTTCACTAAATCGTCCCAATTGTCAACGGTGTCCCTATAAGCACGATACCAAATCAAAGCTTTCCCAGTAAAGAGATCTAATGCGGAATCGAACAATCCTTCCAACGAAATATTACGAGCTACTCTCAACTCTTCCACTCGCTCGATAAACGCACTCAACGACAGCTCATCTCCATCCCCGGAAAACTTTAATCCCCATTGGCTCACAGGTACAGGCTTAATGTCCCCCCTAGAATGTAAAAAAGAAGGACCTGGACGACTGGCACGAACAGGAGTCGACGTTTCCTGAATTGAAGGATCCCCAGAACCACCTATGTTTGTAGATAAAGCTATCAGGCTGGCGTCGAAAGATTGTAACTTCTGAGCTAACTTCGCTTTACACTTTTCTAATTGGCCCAACAATTCTTCCTTAACTTTCCCCTCTTCGTCCCTATCCACAATCATACGATTTATACGACCCTCATAATGGATGATTTTGCTACTAAGTTTTTTGTAAGCACCCCCATGGATTGAGTCTTCAAAGTCGTCAACCAATTCTATCAACTGTTTAAGGCCCAACACTATTGCCTCTTGATCCTCGGAAAAAGAAAACGGATGTGAAGGAAATTCGAAGTATTTGTCCCCCTTTTCCTTTTTAATGGCAGCCCTCAACAATTTTCTTAAATTATCTAAGTTACCTTCCGCTTTTGCTCCACGGATACTTAACTCGTACGCAATTTCGAACGTGTTTAAGCGATCAATATCCATCTTGTTACGTCGCAACTAGTAAACTAATCTAACAATTACCCTAAGAACTTATAATTGGCAACCAATGTACAATGTTTCCTAAATAATACTAAATAATGTTAACTAAAAAAAGAAACCCGTGCTGCAATTGTCTCAAAATTTTTCCCAACAATAATTATAACTACAAATTGTATGCAATCTATGTAAATTACAACTTATAAATTGTAAATTGCCCCACGTTGGGCGCCACTTTTCTTTCTGTGACGCCTGCTGATAATGTTCAATTAAGTAAGTAAAGAATTGTTAATGATAGCGTCCCGGAACCTCAATCGAAGATGGGCGGTTCACTACTTTGCTCGAATAAATTTATTAATTAACTTTGTTGTTAATTTCCTGGAAAAGAAAGGGCGCCAACGACTAATAAAAAATCCGCTACCATTAACGTAGATGTTGATAGGTTAGCCGTACCCACAGTATATACTTACTTAATACTATAATACAGAGACGATGATAGGTAAAAATAAATAACAATCACAATTGCAGCAACAATATTTAATATGAGCAAAAATAAATAAATACGTAGTAGGTAAATATCCCAAGTTTGCAATGATAATAATTATAAATACAAGCGTAACCTGTATCGGTACACAAGTACGCGATCACTCAATACAGCCCAAAATAACTGAAACAAGGAAAAGTAAAAATACTGCGTTTTCCAACCCAAACCAGCGCCCTCAAATCCCGTATCCTACACTCTAGTCTCGAAAGGCCTCTCGGAATACAGTATAGTTCGAAGAGAATTAAAATAAACGCTGTGAAACCCGAACAAAACGCAATACTACCACTTCAGTTGACGTACGCTGTATATACAGTGAAATTACCGTGATTATGTACTCGGATACTTGTACAATTAACAATTTAAGGAATCATTGGTTGTAAAATCGTTGTAACACTCTGTACAATAACAACGTAGTTCTTAATTATCCCAAGATATAAATAAGTTCAAACAAACAAGATTATTTACAATAATTCAAAATTATCAGAAGTAAACATAAATGTGCACTTCCCTGAATTGAACTGGTTTTCGGGAATTCCACAAACAGCTACAACTCCGCACGTGCTCTCGGTTCGGCGTCCGGAATAACTTCGAATTCTCGTTTCTTGCAGACAGCAAATCTTATCCATAGAAGGCACCAATTCTTCTGATTAATTTTTACCGTTTCCAAGTTGTCTAATTTTTAATACAAGTACAAGTTAGGATAGCTATAACTTTAAAAGACAAAGAAACTTACGAATCGGAATCTACGATTGACACGACAAAAATCAAGAAAAGAACGACACGTCGTATATAATGACAAAAACTGTCGTCAACGTAATCACAAAATCAACAAATGATTACGTCACAAAGGATGATCTTCCCAGAAAATGGAGATTACTCTAAGCGAAATGCTTTTACGGGAGATCACTATCGACACGTTCGTTTCCTCTTAGATGCACAGAATCAATCGCCGGAAATCCTGTCTTGTTAATTCAGTCATGCGCAGCATTTCAACGCGAACTGTAAACTCTTGAGACTGGTGTATAATGGGTTGCGACGACCTAGGCGAAAATACCGTTACACATTCCACTGGCAACTTTGATCAAACAGGAACGACCAAAACGTTAAAAGAATTAAATAATTCATTCAAAGCAATTTTACCTACACCTGTTTCAAAAACAAAAAAGGGCTGCTATTAAAGCAACCCGAAAGAAAACTATTACTTACAGGGCTCAAAAAGTAACGAAAGAGCTATACAAAAAGATTCAAAATACGAATGAATCTTATACATTGAATTTACAAAAAAAAATCCCGGTACTGCCTAATATGCAAATCGGACCTACATCTAGATATGCGCCTTTGCTCCTGATACCTTGTTTACTACCTTGAAGAGTGTGTAGAATTAACAGGAGACGATATTGGCGACTTCATATGCTTCAATTGCGAATAGATTTGATATTTTTATGAGACCATATTAAACTCTAGCAGTTTAATATGGTCTCAATAATAGGCCATTTGCTCTATTTTTCATTTACTGTTTTTTCTATTGTCTAACAAATCCAGAGAACGATCTAGTTATGCTAGGCGTAAGAGTTGAACATTATGATAAAAGTTATATGTAAAGGGTTTTCCAATTAGCGAATCAGACCGTTCAAATGAGACACAATAATAACTATATGTGATAATCTTTTAATCTTCATTTTATTTTGAAGAACAAACGATGACATTATTTTTTAAAAATAATATCGTTTAAATGTCCTCCTCGACTTTGTCTGACTGAATGCATTCTGGAGGCCCAATTTGCGACTACTATTCACACATATCGCGTGGTATATTTTCAATGGTGCGTTCAATATTCCGTTTAAGGTCGGGAATTGTTCATGGCTTATTTTTATAAACCAGAGATTTCACATGACCCCATAAGAAAAAGTCCAAGGGTGAGATATCGCATGATGGCGGCCAGTTGACATTAGCATTCCTAGAAATAACGCGTCCAGGAAACTGTTGTTGCAATAAATTAATTGTCTCACGAGATGTGTGGCACGTCGCACCATCTTGTTGACAGAAAACATTGTTTATGTCAATATTTCTCAGTTCAGGTCAAAGATATTTCGTTAGCATATTCCTGTACCGATCACCATTAACAGTAACACGATTTCCATCATCGTCATCAAAAAAATAAGGTCCGATCACACCTAGAGCCCAAAAACCGCACCAAACCGTGACCTCAGGATAAAGAGGCGATTCGTGAATCACTTGAGGATTTTCATTAGCCCAAATCCCGCAGTTATGCTTGCTTCCAAAACCATTAAGGCAGAAATGGGCTTCATTGGAAAAGATTATCTTTTTTGCAAAATGTGGATCGGCTTCCAACTGCTCAATAGCCCAGTTCGCGATATTGCGGCGCAAATGATGATCATTTGGCTTCAGTTCTTGAGTGATTTGAACTTGATAAGCCTTGAGATGAAGATCTTGATGCAAAATTCTCCAGGTAGTCGTTTCAAAAAGGCCAAGTTCGGAGAACGACGTGGAATAGAGAGGTTTTGATCATCTCTTACACTTTGGCTTACAGCAGCAATATTTGCGTTGATCGGGCACCCCGACGACGCTCTAATGTTGACTCATCTGCAACTGAGTCAGTTTGTCCGAACTTTTTAACTAAATGATAAAGAAATCGTTCGGTTGCTCGAGTATGTTGACCATAAATTCCTCGCAACGCGCAAAATGGCCGGCGAACCGAATGGTAACTACGAATAATTTCTAAGCGCTGTTGAATCGTATATCTGTCCATATTAACTTGACACAATGTACTGAACACATTTGTTGGGATCTAAAACAAACACGCAAACTCAAGTACTCAGGGGTTTATCTCTCGGATTCATTAGCAAGACCGGAGACAGTAAACCAGAGAATAACCAAAGCATACCAAGCCACACACATGATTCTTCCTCTCCTCCAACAATACAAACTACCAAACGGAATAAAGAAGATGATATACAACTCCATTATAGCCACAACTGCTCTATACGGATTGAAAACCACCGCAATCACGAAAACCAACAGAATGGCACTTGGAAGGATGGAAAAGAAAATACTCATACTATTTCAACTAATCACATGGGAAGAAAACATTTCGACGGCACAAGAAATTCTAGAAGGGAAAACAATAACGAAACGGCTCACCACATAAGAATCAAATACTGGGCACATATTCTAAGAAGACCTGCCAACCATTCTCTACAGCAAGCGTATACCATGCAAACAGAAGAAAAGAAGATCGGAAGACTATGCTACACGTGGAATACATCATTGGAGAGGGACATCCAAAACACCGGCATACCTAAACAGACATGGGAGGAATGGACACGAAGAAAAGAGGATATCCGAAGAGAGGCAAGAAGAATCTACGCACTAATGGAAGAATCCGATCAAGAATCGACTGAAGAAGAACAGGCTAACGGAGAAGAAGAATAAGATAGAGAGTGAGGAAGGAGAAGAAACGAAACATGCACCAGTGGAAAAGAAAACGATGGATATCTAGCTGTCAACTGCAGAGGGGAAGATTAGGGAAAAGAAGGAAGTATAATCCAGATTCGAACCTGCAACTAAGTGGTAAAATAGGTGTAATCAGTGCGGTAAACATTAAGTAGTTAATTAGACGTTAGGAAACTAAGAAACTGGCATGGGGTGGGCCTGGCGTAATCCAAGATTGACCCTCGAGTCAGCTTCATGTCACATGACGATGATGATGATGAAGATTTAACATTTACATTCCAAAGCAATCTTGATTTTGGCATTAATGTTCTGACGCGCTAATTGGAAAACCCTTTATTAGATTCTGTTATTTGTCAGTAAATAACGTAGTTGATTTTTGCAATTAGGTGGGCCATATACACCTCAACCACCTTATAGAAAGGTGAGGTGAACAAGCAAAGTCATAAAATATGAGTAAGGGAGAATAGAGAGTTAAGGAAAGAAGGAAAACCACCATTGAAAGCAACGTAATAATATAAAATTATTGCATAAAATAAATAACGAGCAAAGGACGGATGAACCCAATGAAATAAACAAATACAGAGAACCACAAAAGAAAGTGGAACCAAAGAGAGAAGAACCAGCAGAAAAATAAGAAGGGGAGGGAGGGACAGAAAATGTACAGAAAACGCATAAATGATGAGAGAAAGCTCACAAGCAAAAAATTAACGAAAAAAGGTCAGAACACCTACGACACAGAAACAGCAGGATATGAAGTTAAAGAACAAGACGAAACTACCAAAGGGAATAACATAGTATTAATAAAAAGTAGGAAAACTAAAGAGAAACTTATTTTGAAAGTGGTCTAGGGAAAAATTGATGAAAGTGAAAGCCTACAAACTGATATTATACAAGGTGTCACACAATGTATGAAAAACAATTCCAGCAACAATGCGAAAAGAGCGTAGTCGGTTTGAACCAAAACAGCTTTTATTTTCAAATTTTCCCTTGTAATTTCATACACGTACTGGAATACAGTTCATTATCGATCTTTAATTAACCACCTGGACTCGCGTAGAAACCGGAAGTATAAATAAAAGCACATGTGGCCCGCGCACGTGGGGCTTCCTCATTCATAAAGATCGGGTAAAACGCCACCGCTACTAATTAGAAAACGTTCCAAAAAATACAGTCCCAGGTTCCGCTCGTTAGCAACTGTGTTGCGTATTGATTTGAAACTTTCCGTATGTTCGTCACGTCCGTGTAACTTGCTTATACCGCACCCTTCTAAATTGTAATTGTTTATGGGCCAGAGAGAACTTTTTAGCGCCTTCGAGCGTGACATTCGGTTTAAAATTGCTCTTTATGCTTTGTAAGAATGTAATCTGTTGGACTTTATGGCGTCCTTCTGACGTAAATCTCGGTTTGCCCTGTATATAATGTGTACATTTATTCTCATTACGGACCGCTTGTTGACGTTAGGGCTAATAATTTTGCCTTTTGTTGCGATATCATGCGATTTGTAAGATTTGTGGTTGTAGGCTAACCCCAACTGGCTAATATCGAAACGGAAATTGAATACATTTTAGCACAACATTAAAACGCGCTGTATCTCCGTAACAGTATGTTTGTAGACTTATATCTGATAGAATTTCAAATATAGGTGTACATTATTTGTGGAAACACCCACTATTTAAAGTGCTTTTACTCTTTATTTGAACTATAACGTCGTTTTCAACCCCTTCCCCGATGAAAAGCAAGTTAGGAAATGTTTTAGGACAAGTTAATATGCTTTTCTCTGTTTAAACAATGTAAATAGGAAATACGATGTACAGTGTCGGACTAATTCTGATGTTAGAACTTACGACTGACTCTTGGATATGGCGTTCAGAAAATCTAGTGTATCACATTTTTATTTCGATTGGACAATTTGCTAACAAATTACAAAAACCCAGGAATGTATAAAGTTCTTACGTAATTTATTCAGCATAATATTTATTTTACCTAAATTGTTACATAATACAGTGATTTCTAAAATTACTCACTCAAGCAACAAAGAAACAGATGTGTGAATGTGTAATTTCAGGCCAAGATGCTGTTGTAACATTAACTTGTTTTGCCTATCATCATTTACATTCTTTAACAATATGGAATTTTGCCTTTAACTAAAATGTAACATATTTTTTTGTAATAGGCAAACATAACAAAATATGTTTACCATTTTCATATATATTAAAACATTAGTACACCGCATGAAAATTATTCACCCGTAACTTTTCATAAGATAAATCTGTAAACATATAGAATCAACCCTAAGCAAGTTAACTTAGCAATGTAAAATATTCATTTCATTTTAACTTCTTGAAGGAACAAAACAAGAACCCCATCAAAGCAAAATTTAATTAAGTACGTTAAACATTTGAACAATAAACGGTAGTGTGGAGAGAGCAAACTAACTTACCTAATTAAACATTAAAATTTCTCAATTTGGTAGCATCAAAACCTACAGTTTTCGATGACAATCATAACACAAACACAAACACAGAAACTACACGTGAATGGCCAGAAACAGTTCAGAAGCACGTGCACACTGTAAGCTACCGCACAGCTAACTACGTTCGGCACGCCCACTTTTTCTTTAGAACAACTCCAAGCCTGCGTCGTGATAACAGTCTTACAGAAGTCGCGAAAAATTGCTTATTGTTTCATTTAGTAAACGTATGTATACATTAAAAATTTAACGGTTGAACCAGAAATCAAGAAACGGAATTGTCCGTGTTTTTTATGGTGGTTTATTCTTTTTTTGCTAAAGTAAGTATACAATGTTCTAGGTTACCTTAATTCAAACCAAATCTTTTTTGCTGAACTCTAGCGTAAAATATACATGTCTAAATTTTTTTTTATATTTCAGATTATATATACTGATACGAACTACTCGATCGGAATAGCTTAAGATATAATTAAAATATCAAACAAATTAAATTAAATTTTAAACTATTATCCCTCTGCAACTTGCAATCGTATTTTAACTGTTGTAGATTTATAACTTTGCTACAGATTTTAAATTTGGGCGCCAGGTGACAAATTATTTTAACTTGCCTCCAAAAAGAAATTAAATATAATATACCACGGTATAGATCGGGCATGAAGACATCTACGTCACAGTTAGTCGGTTCTATAACGTTCTGTAAAAATGCTACCAAATAGGCAAATACGAGAAATGGTCTTAATAAACAGCTAAATTCAAGCCGGCTTAACACGTGAGCAGCACCTCGTTAAATCCTATAAGTGTCGTTCTACAATTCGAGTTCAAAATTACACAGGTACAGAAAAAGAATCTGGTGGTGTCCTCCACAAGAATCCGAAAGGTCAGCTGAATCTCTAAATAGGTAAGTTTATTAAATTACCTTTTGTAGCTATCTTTCTTGCTGGTGTCAGTATCTACGCAGATGATGTGTCGACCCTGCAACAAATTCAGGATACGTTACAGCGACGCCCCACAGTCTAATCTTGGCAAGTTAACCAAACCATATTTGAACAAATATAAAAAAATCGTTGATTCACGTAAAAACTTCAACAGCTATTATTTTTTTAACTTGTTATTATCTTTTTTTAATAAACAATACCACCTAGCAACCAACAAAATTTAAAAATATCAAACATGCTAAAATTGCGTTAAAATAAACCAAATGACACATGGATCTAAAAATAATTACAATTTAAAATTTTGACGTTTTAAATAATTAATTTATAAATGTTTATAATTTTACAGCGCCACTTTCCAAACTGCCCCCACCACCCCCACCACATAGACACTTAAAACACGTTCTAAAATGGCCTCCAAAACATCCCAAGGTTCCACACAAAATTCAAAATACACCCCTCCAAAAACTTCTCCAATCTTGCTGCATCTTCTTACGAGGTCCAAAAATATTTGAGCTTAGCTATTAATTGAGTTCTAGGTAATCTATATCATGTTCCTGCCCATGTATCTTATCATAAAATCTTCTTAATAATAAGATATTAACAAAAATTCTTTTTGTTCTAGGTTTTCATAATTAACGAGTTTTCGCACAGAGCTTTCAACCCAAACAAGAACTTAACTGAATTAAGGTCTGCCCTTAATTATGAATCAAAAAGAAAACCGACTTCCATGACAAGATATTATTCACGAGTATCCTTTGAAAATAAATAAATTGACATCGAACAAACTAGCTAGTTAAAATCCATCACATAAATATATCTATATTATGCAGCTTAAACAGACCATTTCGGTCTTGAGCTGAATTAATACAAGAATCAAACTTAATTTACATACTTATACCAAAGAGCAGTATATTGTATAAATACAATCATTTATAGTATAAATGATTGTATAAATATAGTGCTCTTTGCTTAAACTTAAACTTAACTTACAAAACTCATTCGTTATCTAATATAAATGGAGGGCATAAAGCCTCAAAATAAATTACAATAATAATGAAATAAACTGAACCCTTTACACTCTCAAACACGGTTTATAACATTAAAGCGATGTAATGACTTTCCACTTTTTCCTGTCCCTTGCTACTTCTCTCCAGTTTCTGATCCGGTTTTCTGTCAGGTCTTTCTCCACAGCTTGTATCCAACTAGTCCTCGGTCTTTCTTTCTCGCTTTTTTCTTCTGGTGTTCCCCAGGCCACCTCTTTCACAAATCTTCCATCGTCCATTCTTTCCAGGTGCCCTAGCCATTGTAATCTTCTACATTTTACGAAATCCCCTAGTAACTTTTCTCCGTACAGTTCATATAGTTCTGTGTTCATTCTTCTTTACCATCCTAGTACTGCATTTTTTCCGCCAAGAATTCTTCTTAAGATTTTTCTCCCCCATGTTTCTATCTTCAATTGGTTTTTCTGGTTCATGACCCAGGTTTCATGTCCGAAAGTTAAAGTTGGTTTTAGCCCTGACTTGTAGATCCTAAGCTTTGTGTTTCTAAATACTTCTTTTGCTGTTAATAGGTAAATATTTAAAACTGTTCATGTATAGAACATACGTGAGTGGCATCCTCGTAAGAATGGGTCCGATCCGAGAATGCTTTCCTGTGGAACTCCTGCCTGAATGCTTTTTTGCTATGATATGGAACTTTTACTGCAAAGGTTCGATTTTCCAGGAATGAGAATAGTACGGTCTTTACGTAGTTTGGCATACCAATATGTAATATTTTGTTCTTTAGTCTATCGATCCACACTTTATCAAAAGCCTTTGAGATGTAAAGGAAGGCTATGACAGTACACTGCTTATTTTCGAATCCTTTTTCTATTATTTCCGAAGAAGTTTACAATTTAATACAATTTATGATTACCCTTTACTTTACTTTAGTGATGTTTGGTAGGGAGCAGAGAGACACAACTGGGGTGTTTCTAAGGCCTTAGAGAAGCGGGAAAAATTCGCTGGTACGCCCCTGAAGATTGAATCGCTTCTGACAGGACTTTTTCGACGTAGAGAGAGAAGAGGCGGGAGTTTCAGATCTCCGCCGCTGGACGGAATGATCACTTAAAACAGCTCGAAGAACAAAACTGCCACAGGTGTGATCGCTTTTATCCGACACAGTCGAGAAAACAATTTCACTGAATTGTTTTTGCACAAAGCTAATACCCTGCTAATATTTTTAATCCGCCACAAGTCGAAGATTATTTTGCCTAACGTAAAAAAACCGAAACGATAAGTTAATTAGCGGAAGAGCTGCGACACAACCTGGTAGCGTCCACTCTTTTTTCTTAATTTATTAACGGTCCCCGCGATGATATCGGGTGACCGGGTCGAGCAAGATGTTAAATTAGAATCTAGAGGAAACGCAACGCGAATATACATCTACCAAAAATATTACACGACATTGCGAAATATGGTGCAATAGTTCTGGAACAATTTAACACATAAATTCGCAGAAAGCGTCCAGGGCCAAGCGCGCAAGCAAAACATTAATCGGCAATTTTGCATAGTAACAACAAAAGGTTCAGTAAAACTGTATTTGGGAAATAACAATATAGTAATCGGCTACAAAGCGGCAATTAAAATATGACTTTAATTCAGATGTGGCAAAATCAAATGAACATAAGACTTTGAATAAATGAATTCATTTTTTGTACTTTTTCGAATAAAATATCTTCCTGAATACAGATATTGACTCGTTTCACTATTTTCTCTATACTTTTAAATTCAATACGTTGGTTGAGAAACAGAAGTTTTAGTAATTCATATTTATTATTATCGAAGTTAAAACATTTCTCCGTATAATTTCTCGCACGGGAATCCCCGGCGTTATAAGATCGAAGCGCGTATTCATGTTGTGCATTATTTGTTCTGAATTTCTACCCGCTTACTAAGTATTAAAAAAAATGCAATTATAATGTTAATGTCCTTGTTTAGGTCGATATTTAAATTATGTGCTTATCGCTAATTACAGATTGAGTATCGGGAGTCGGAATCGCAGTTTCTAAATCGGGATATTCTGGCAAACCTGTTTTAAACAAACACACTTCCTCTGTCTGGTAGTCGTTGGTCAGTTCGTTTAATAACTGTATGGTTTGAATGTCTTCTTCTTCTTCAGCGTTCAGCATTTAGCCTAGCCGCTGCATTACAATTACTAAGAAGAATCCAAATTATGTCAGTGTATTCAGTAAATGTGCATTCCATTAATGCAAGTGGAACGGAACGTACAACAAATAACAGAAAAATATAAAATTCCGTGTCAAATTAAACAGAAATTACTATTAGCTTTGCTTAGATTTGCCTTATCTAAATCTTGTGTTTCAACAAAATTTTCGGATCAAAAATCTCTAAATGGAACTTGTGCAGGAGTAATTTTTACTGATAATGTCTTAAGTTTACTGATGAAGAACTACTTTCATCGATAATATCTATTAGTTTAGCTTTGTTGTTAAAGATACGCAACATTCGAATTTCAAACTTCACGAAGCTCGTGTGAAGAAACTAGCCTGCGAAAAATAAACATTTTAGCTGTTTTGTATTCAGTATGCCCTGCTGAACGACGCTACACTGCATTTTATTTCATCTTATGGGACATCTTGCATAAAAAACATACTTACAGTTTGAATCCGGAACTGTGTATGCTATGTAGATAGATATGTTATTAGGCTACCAGTAAAGACATAATTTGTAAATTTCGTAGGTACTGCCGATATAAGGTTTTTCTATTCGGCAGTACAGTTTTTACGTGCTCTTTTTTTTTCTCATTTATTCATACTACCCCTCCCCCCTGGAACCGTTTTCGCATTACTTCCGGGGGGTCCGGGCGTCCCTTACACACTAAACATTCATGCAACATGCCCCCTAAACTTAACTAAGCGAAATGCGGTCGCCCCAGCCGATCGACTACATTTCGCTGTGACCTCGAGTGGCAACGCGTTCCCGCACTACTCCACCGAGGCCCCCTTACAAAGTGTTCTAGTATATTCAAATCACATGGACTTATGGAACGTCTGTGAATCAGAATGAGAATGACGCGCGATCGCCGCGGTGCGCTTGCGCGGCTGCTCCCGCGTTTAGACGCCATTTGCAGCCGTATCGTCTGTCTGTGTGTTGAGCTGTAGAAGTTTATAATGTTTAAGAAAATTGAGTCCCCGCTGACCTTGAGATACGATCTGTAATTCGATTCTTGAGTGCAAGAAACTTGGCAACAGCGGAAATTCACCGTCAGATTTGTGAAGTTTACGGTGATTATGCTATAAGTGACAGTAAAGTTCGAAAATGGGTGAGAATGTTCAAGGACGGGTGGGTTAATGTGCACGATGAGCCACGCCCTGGCCGACCTTCTCTGATTTCTGAAGATTTGGTTCGGGATGTGGACAAGAAAATACGAGAGAACCGACAATTCACGATATCAAAGTTATCAATTGAATTTCCACAGGTTTCAAGGTCAGTTTTGTACACCATTGTTTTGGAAAAACTGAATTATCGAAAATTGTGTTCTCGGTGGGTTCCAAGACTGCTTTCTGACGATCACAAAAAAAGATTGGGCTGTGCTTTATCGTTTTTGACTCAATACGATTCAGGAAGGAGATGAATTGTTGGACCACATCGTTACAGGAGATGAGACTTGGATGTCTCACATGATTCCTGAGTCCAAGCAATAGTAATGGTGTGGCCACACACATCGTCGCCAACCAGACAATTTCAGCAGGAAAGATCATGGCAACTGTCTTTTGGGACAGGAAAGGGATTTTGTTAGTGGATTTTATGCCGAGAGGCACAACAATCAATTCTGAAGCGTATTCTGTGACCTTGAGAAAACTACGGCGTGCCATATAAAACAAGCGGCGTGTCCTACTGTCTTCCGGTGTGATGTTGCTCCATGACAATGCAAGGCCACATGTTTCTGCACGAACACAAGGTCTACTCAGGTCTTTTGGATGGGAATAACTGGATCATCCACCCTACAGTCTAGACCTTGCACTCAGTGATTTTCACTTGTTTCGGTACTTAAAGGAGTTCCTTGGTGGTCAATGGTTCAACAACGACGAAGAAGTGAAAACTGCAGTCATGGATTGGGCATCTTCACAGGTGGCAGATTTCTTTGACGTCGGAATTCAAAAACTTGTTGAACGGTATGACAAATGTTTGAGCAAAAATTGAAATATATAGAAAAGTAGATAAAAGTATGCAGAATATAGAAAAAAATATATTTTAATAATATTTACAGTATTTTTTCTTATTAAAAATCGGACCTTAATTAAAAAATATCCCTCGTATATGCAGATTTATCATTTTTTTTTAATTTGTCTAAAGCGTCAGGTATATACAGTGTGTCTCACTGTAGACTGCACCACCCCAGTATTTTGTTCATATATTATCGAATCAAAAAATTTCTTTTTTCTCATTATACCTCTTACTAAACTGTAATTTAAGGGTATGTTACTTTCCCTTCACGGTGAAATGCTAGCCTACTACGATTCAAAATAAACAGCAAAATTGAAGAAGTCGTATTAGGGATTTTTTTACAACAAAATTTTGTTAATTATAGTTGTTCAGAATCGTTCAAATAAGCTAAATCCAAAATTTCATTACAATACAAAAATATTGAAAAAATTTTCTTTTCTAAAAAATTCCTCTTGGACTTGAATTTTTTAGAAAAAAAATTTTCAATATTTTTTGATTGTAATGAAATTTTGGATTTAGCTTATTTGGCCGATTCTGAACAACTTTTATTAACGAAATTTTGTTGTAAAAAAATCCCTAATACGACTTCTGCAACCCAAAATTTCATTACAAACAAAAAATATTGAAATTTTTTAGAAAAAAAATTTTACAATATTTTTTGTTTGTAATGAAATTTTGGATTTAGCTTATTTGAACGATTCTGAACAACTTTTATTAACAAAATTTTGTTGTAAAAAAATCCCTAATACGACTTCTTCAATTTTGCTGTTTATTTTGAATCGTAGTAGGCTAGCATTTCACCGTGAAGGGAAAGTAACATACCCTTAAATTACAGTTTAGTGAGAGGTATAATCAGAAAAAAGAAATTTTTTGATTCGATAATATATAAACAAAATACTGGGGTGGTGCAGTCTACAGTGAGACACACTGTATATCTTTAATTCTTAGGACTCTTCACACCCGCAGTTCAAATTTTAGCTATAGGCAAATTACTCAGACAGTGCGCGTGCGTTATGAAATTCTATGACGTCAGATTCTTACTATGTTTACATTACATAAGGTTTATCGCTCTTAAGGGTATAAGGAAGATGGAGGAAGAAGAAGAAAAGGAAATTGAATAATCATTGAAGTATATTAATAATTGATAGTAATTATTCTTTATTAACAATATACAATGTTAAAGTAAGCAAGGATCAAGTACTTTAATAGTAAAATATCAGAGTTAAATAAAGTGTCGATATATATCCGCCATACATACATACAAAAATGGTAATGTCAATCTGAAAGAAGAAAAAATTCTAGCTTACGATAGTTTGTTTTCTTTAACAAAATTATAAAAGATTAAATAATAAAAATCACAACTGTAACATTACATTACGTGGCCTTTAAAATAAATATACGTGTATTCGATAATTTAATAAAAATAAACACAGTTTTATACTTTTACAAAGTTTGTAGTAACACGTACCTGGAAAATGTTATTGATGACGCACACGCACGGTCTCAATAATTTGCCTATAGTTGTTTTATAAAGTTCAGTGGCAGCATTACGTTATCATTATTTTTATAGTACAAATTACATTTACCGAACTAATGTCGAGTATCTTATAAAATATTACCATTGGCTATCGCTGAGTTCTCCTTATTCATGATGTGCTATAATTTGCACACTTTTTATCTGAAGCATCAACCCCACCTTTTGTAAAGATATAATAACTAATAATTTCGGATGTATTATTTTCCGAATCTATTGTCTCCTCGCCGTGCTTGCATGAAATTAAACAAACTGCCTTATTTTTTCTTGGAACATACGATATTAAAGTTATTTCCTTTGTAAAGCCAAAAAGGGAGGAACCATTTACTCTTGATTTGTTTGTTAAAAATTCATTACGAATTTCCAGTTTGTTTCTTTTCAATGTTTCGACGAATGTAACGCCTTTAGTCTTTAATGTCCTCACCATTTCAATACTACTGAACCAATTATCTTCAGCAGTTATATTACGAGTCCATAGTCCATGTAATTGAATAACAATATTGTTTTTTCCGTTTACGATCGACTTACGGCTGGTTTTTCTGACCACTAGAACCGGTTTTTTCCTTAATAATATTTGGAGGAATCGGCAGTACCCTTATCTTCGTCCGATTCCTCTTCGATGATTCTTTCATTGTAGCTTTCCAAAATATCATCCAACGATCCATGCTCACTTTCTATACAGGGTGATTCCAAACATGTAAAAAAACTTTAACCACATATAGCTGAAGTTATTTAACACCTAAACTACCTAAATCACCTAGTAATCTTTTTAAAATTCGGCACCGTTGCGGAGATATGACGCTTCAATATTTTCTACATTAATTCACGAAAATGTAAATAACTTTTTTTATTTCTTGTCCAATTTTGATAAAGTTTGTAGTTTTAGAAAGCTAACAGTCAAAGCTTCACAAAACATGTATAGTTGTATGTGAAAAGTGCGGAAAATCTGACCTAGAAGGAAACATTTTGCTTTAAAAATTTGGAAATTAGGTGGATGTTTAAAAGCTGCAAAAAAGAACAGAGGTTAACCATCTCATTTTCAATACAGCCTAATTTACAAATTTTTCATTTCTGGTTCAGATTTCATTTACTTTTCGCAGTCAACTTATAGTTTTCTAGTCTGAAAATTAAGATTGGACCGTAAGCTAGATAAAACAATAAAGTTTATCAAAATCGGACACAAAATAAAAAAGTTATTTGCATTTTAGTGAATCGAGGTAAAAAATTTGAAGCGCCGTATCTATATCACTGTGCCACATTGTAAAAAAGATTACTAGGTGATTTAGGTGTTAAATATCCTTAGTTATACATGGTTAAAGTTTTTCGCACATGTTTAGAATCACACTCGTTTTCCCCGCAAATATGAAAATAACGCGCACGTGCGTCACCTTTGAACTTTCAAGAAGTGGTAGAATATGCGACTAAAATAAATATTAAATTATATAATATTCACTGAATTATGGTGTGTGAAAAATTTTGAGAAAAAAAGCTATTGCAAAAATAGCGCCCTTCAAAGATGGTTGATATTTTCCAAATGCTAAATATGTTTGATTTGTATGACTCGAAGCACAAGAATACCGCCAATTTCGATGGAAATTCCATGTATAAACTCTATTTATTGAGCATTGAGCTAGAACGTAAACAAACGCTTGACAGGCGAGTTGATTTAGCAGATGTGTATTTACGTAATATTCCTTGTGTTTCAGAATTCTTCTGTAGTAGGACGCCCCCTACCATTACACGTTTCTGGAACAACTTGCTGCATTTCGGGAAAATAAGCACCAGGCACTATACAAACGCTCCGAAAACCGATGAGCACTGCTCAAAAAGCACACAAACTTAACACGGTAATTACGAGTGCAAAGTAAAGGTTTTAAGCGTCAATTACTCCTTAAGTAATGAGGAATTAGTGTTATCTAGCGTAGACCAATCACAGCGCGCGCTCGGGTGAGTCAAACATGTGCGTTTATTGACGTTCTAGCTCAATGCTCAACAAATAGAGTTTAGTATATTAAAAATTCGTATGGTATATTTTTGATAAAAAACAACGCATGAAATGGAAGTTCTACATAGTCTTTTTCTATTACTGTTTTTTGTAATCCTTTCAAAGTTCTAATGTTTATTTAAACAAATCCAAGTGCTGATTTTGGTGCTCTGATAAGTGAGTGAAAGCTAATGCTAACAATATATTTTCGTAATTATGCAAAAATTATTGTTACTACTACAAGAATGGGAAAGAGTCCAGAGGTCATTTTTTGAGCTTGCTACAATCCGCAAGAGAATGTTAAAAATGAAAATGCAGATATTAACTAATGATATTCTATTTTTACATTGTACAGTACAGAAACAAATTTTTGATTTATGATGCTAATTAAATTAGTGGCTCCTTCAAATACATGGTATAATAAATTAATAATTGCATTGTACTCTTATTTTGCTTAAAGGAAGAGAAATTAAACAAAAGCTTCATTTGGAATTTTCTGCAAGCATTTGGAAATCCTTAAAGTACTTTTCAGAATCGTTTATTGGTGATGCTACTACGTACAATAAACTTACTATAATAAATAAATAATACTTTAACTAGAAGTAATATAAAATTCAGCGTAAATAATTTTAGGCTAGAAACTACATTAGTATTTACGGGGAACAACAGCAAAGCCCACTTTGTTACACAACTATTACTCTCTCACTCTTAGTTTCGTCTTTTTCAAATTCCCTTTCGCCCTCCCTTTTTTACTCCGTCTACTGTTCATCTACTCTCTTTCTCTTGTCTGTATGTTTTTATCTCTCATACCAGGGTCTCTTAATTCCTATGCCGCTGATTCTCACCTCCTTTTCTTGTTCTCTCACTCTAAGTAGTTTATCTGGCTCTCTATCCCTGTATTTTTATAACACTTTCAGACCTTATCACAAAATGTGAAGGAAGAAAAAAGAAAAGAGTTTTTAAAGCTCTTTACACCATACAGTGTGTCCCACATCAACAGAAGCTAGCATGTGACCATTTTTATTACGAAGTGACTATAAATAATGTAAATATGAGAAGATAATTTACTTTAAGGTATTTCTTGGAATTTTCGTTGTTTATACTTTCCTGGTTAACTATCGAAAGCTTTTAATATTCTGTAAGACTTTATAAAACCACAACAAAAAGTTCCACGTTTAGATACACAAACCCCTGGCATAAAAAAAGTATTTACAGAAATATATGGATATTTTTCAGTTTTGACGGACTTCAGCCATTATAATCTGATGTTAGTACAACAAAGTCTCAAAAATGAAAGTAAAAGTAAAAATCCAGAAAAATAATATGTAATAGTTAATTATTTAGTTGTAAATACACAAAGTGTCCCACAATTTATTCTCCAGGCAAGTATCTCCCATATTATTCAAAATATCCTCCATATATTCTTAAAAGGATAAATTTCTATTATAAAATCCTACAAAAATTAAAAAAAAAATATTCTTTTTAAACAGTGGTGAAGATTTTGTTATAGAAATTTTCCTCTTATATATTCAATACATTGGGACTCTTTCGAGTATTAAAGGAGATTCTTGATCAGAAATAAAGCCTTGGACACCCAGTACGTATTAAACAAAAAATTAATCCCATTTGTGATAGTCAGGATCCATGAGCATATTAAAAAGTATGAATTCTTCAGACTTTGCTGATTTCCCCTCTGCAGCGCCACAATCATAGCCTACAGTTAATATTACGAACGGTTTAGTACTTTTAAGTCTAGTGAGCTTTCAACCGCACAATTTTCTAAATGAATTGCACTAATACTACAAGGCATCGCAAAAACGTTGGGCAATGGACAAACACCTTAAAATTATTTTCCCAATGTGAAAATTCGTCAAGCAAGAATGTAATTCACAGACATTCCTCTATTACTTGGAATGGTTTTAAAAATCATGGTAATGTTGTACACAGTTCTTTGAAGAACGTTCCGGAATTACATTTTTGATTAAACAAGTGGTGGTGGCTTTTTTGAAACACCTTGTATTCTTTATGATATGAAATGTTAGAGCTTGATACTTATGTTTGGATTTTAGCACTAATACTTTTCGAATTTACATTTATTATAGTTTTCAGTGCAAATCACAAATTTGACTTTGCCAATTCTAAATTCATGGTTGCTCCAACCGTTGCAGTTCCTTAGCAACTAATGCTTTGAGTAAACTTGCAATCTGTTACTAAGAAACTAAAGTAGGAGCGGCCAACATTAACTAAATACGAAAATTACAAGGGTAGCCCTAAAAAATCAACAATAAATACACAAATATTGCAATAGTCAAAATATCAATTAGTAAATGACAATAATAAATCTTAAATAGTATAAATCACAATTGTAAATAGACAATCAAATTAAAAAAAACGAAAGAGTAAAAGCTTTGGCATTTGCATAAAATACTAAAAAATCTTACTGTGGCAGAAAAATGTGACAAAATTTTAGTATACTTAGCTTGGTGTTTCGTGCTTAAAACAAAACCAAAAGAGGAAATTATTCGAGTATCACTGCAAAACATAAGTAACTATATTTGTACACAGTTAAAAATGCAGTTAGCAACCAGCCGTTTGCAGCCACGGGTGGTCCAACACGTCCTCTGCGGAAAACCGCAGCTCGGGCGCTAATTGCAGCATGTTCTGGATGAGCTCTTTGGCAGACGCCGACACATCTTGCCAGTATTCATCGGGGAAGTCGTATTGGCCTGATAAAATGCAATCGAAAAGTTTTTCTTGGTCGTTGTCTTGACTCACAAATGGTGGATAACCACACAATAAAATATACAAGATCACTCCTGCAGCCCATACATCAATCTGCAACAAAAATGTTTTTTGAAAATTTTCAAGACATAAATTTTAATCGCAGTTTGTTTAAACCAGCTTCACTTTTATAAGATTGCCTATAACAGATTATGAGAACGCTGATGGTTGTGAATTTTAATGTAAAACTTCTTTCTATTTGAAATTCACTACAACTATCATAAAGATTTGAGGTTATGACATTTATTTAAACATTTCTAAAATATTTTCAACCACAGATGTCATGTCAGGCTCACATATAGAATAATCCCAAAAAAGTTATATTTAAAGTATTAAATTTGCTTTGTGGGACAGGGAAATAGTACGATTGGTGCCCACTTTGTCACCAGTTTACTGTTGTGCGCAAAGTGAGGGAAGGACGAAGGGTGGGAGGAAAACTGGGAAAGTGGCAAAAAACGAGATAGAAAGGGAAAGGACAGAAGTAGAGGATGGACCAAAAGGGAAGAGGAAATGGGGCGAGGCAGAAGAAACGAGGGGCGAAGAAAAAGAAGAAATGGGAAGAAACAGCACAGTGCTTGCAGAAGGGCGAGAAAATCGGTAGAAGGGGAGATATGACGCCAACAGAAGGAAATGAGGAAGGAAAGAAAAAAGGGGGCAAGAGCGAGAAAGAAATGAAAAAAGGAAAAACAGAATTTCGAGAAAGAAAGAAAATGCGGGTGAAGGGAGGAAGGAGTTCGCATTTGTATTTTATAAAGGCGAGTGCCGGTAGGTGCAAAAGGTACACAAACTTTTCTGTCCTTGAGAAGAGCAGGCGACTTTGGGGTATGGGTTGGTAATGGAAGGACACCGAACCCGTTACCGTAGCAACCGATTGCGACTCTGCAGAAATGGGGCTTTTGAGGTTATGTCCGTCCGAAAGGTTTTGGGTCGGGTTGCAACACACCTAGTGTCGTTGTACTCGGAACCTTCTATGCAACTGCGCAAACCTCGTCCCCGCACGTCGTGTTGTTACGGAGTTACGTTGCTCCAAGAAAAAATTTTTCGCGTCCCCTAGCGGCAGACTATGTATTTCGATCGGAACGGTTCGGCGCTACGCGCCGCTTTTCTAACGGCGCGAACAGCAATTCGGCGAAAAAAAAAATTCCGAAACAAACGGCTGCCCAAAACGCCGACTTCCATTCCGCCGACCATGGCAAAAACGCCGAATGGTGTTGATGGCTCTGGAATTTTTATTTCTGTATGTTTCCTCCAAGGATTCTATTCTCTTTTCCCTTTCTTCTCTTTTCTTTTTCCTGCATAGACTTTGTACCTTGTTTCTCATCTGCCTGTAATTCTCATGGTTTGCATTTGTTGGATCTTGCAACACTCTCAGCCAGGCCTTTCTCCTTTCTTTCACAACTTCTTCACATTCTGTATCAAACCAGTCTTTCTTTTTCTCTTTTTTCTCTTCTTCGAATCTTTGTATGCTCTTTTCTAGAGTTCTTTTGAGGAAATTCCATTCCTGCTCCACACTCCTGTACTGTTCCTCTTTTTCTACAAGTTCTTTGATTTCCCTGCATATTCTTTTTGGATTTGTTCCTTTCTTAAGCAGTCTATGTTCCACCCCTGTTTTTTTTTCTTATGATCGTTTGAAATTTTAGGCACTGTTTGTTTGAGTTTGACTTTTATTAAGAGATGGTCCGAGCCTATCACTGCACCCCTGTAGGACCTAACATTCTTTAATTTTTACTGTGAATTTTTTCTAAATTCTTCTCGGTACGTACAGACTTTAAAACACCTCCGACGTCGAGGTTGTCGTGTTAGAGGCAGCCTGGCGCCAATAATCTTGCAGCATGACAAAGCTTGTCCACACACCTCGCTCGCAACTGGAGAGGCTCCGCGAAACCTGAAGTTTGAACAGATTCCACACCCTCCTTATTCAACCGATCTTGCGCCTTCCGATTTTTATTTTTTTCCTCTACTCAAGAGTAATCATTACACCTCTGACGATGAGGTGAAGGCAGCTGTCAAGTACTGGATTCGAGAAAAGTCGGAAGAATTTTTCAAAATGAAAAAACTTGTTACACCTAGTGAGAAATGTGTTAGCTTTAACGGTGACTATGTTGAAAAATAAATATATGATTTGGAAACTTAAGAATTGTACTTTAATGTACTTTTTGCCTGATCTTGCTATTTGTTGTTGTTCGTGTTTTTCACTTAAGCCACATTTGGCCCATTATACACCTTAACTAAGAATTTTGCCTATCTGGGGTAGGTCCAACGCCAATAGTGATTTTTAACGTGTCACATATTACAGTGGCACGGGACCTAGGGGTTTACTTCTTATCCGACAGAAGGTGCATTTGCAGATTTTTCCCGGCTAGAAAAATCTCGCCGACCTTGGCCAAGTTCGACCCCGAGTCCCTTTGATCTAAAGGCAAATGCGCTAGCCGGCGCCGGCAAAAAAAAACAACCATAATTCTGCTTTAATAAAGTAACATAACCTCAAACTGTCAAATGATATAACTTCAAAAAATTGTAATGTGTTTTTCAATATGAAACAAATAGAATAGAATTTTTAACTGCAGTTATTTGCAGTATACATGTATTTAACATAAATTACATACCTTCAATCCATACCCCGATTCAGCTAAAATTTCAGGTGCCACATATGTAGGGGTGCCGCATACTGTATACAGCGGCCGAGTCACTTCACACGCTAGTCCAAAGTCTCCCAATTTCAAAGTCTTTACTTTTCCATCTGCAATATTTACCTGCAATAACAAAAATAACATTAAATGGCTCAGTCTTAGTAACATGAAATCAATTTTCAGGCAAGATTTTCTACCATTTTATAATTTGACTACAAACACTGCTTACCAGAAGGTTTTCAGGCTTGACATCTCTATGAACTATATTAAGATTATGCAAGTACGCTAAAGCCGACGTTAAGTGTGTTACCATCAAGGCTGCTTGATCTTCTGAAAATTTCTGAGCCACTGTTATGGCATCAAACAGGTCCCCTCCTGAAATACAAGCAGCAAATAAAAGTTAATGTTTCCTATCTTACTTTGTTGTAATTCATGTTAACTAGTAAGATAATACAATACTATTAATAATTGTAACCATCTGAAATTATTAATAATATTGTATTTACTTATTAATTAACATTAATTAGATTTTTTGTTATAAAGTTGATAAATTTTGTTCACCTTTCACAAGTTCGCAAACTAAATACAGCATTGCTTTAGTGTCTTGTTCATCTGTAAGGCTCATTATGTTAGGATGGTTTAATTTTCTTAGAATACGTACTTCGTTCTCTACCATGTCTTCCTACAACAACAGAAAATTTTTGTTTTTATACACTCCTTTTACGTATTTGCAAAAAAGGCATGGTTGTATTTGTTGAATACCTTCTAATTATTATATTCATACTCTTGTAATTGTCCATTTTATGAAATTAATAACATTAGCTTAGCGTACAGTAAACCAGGTCAAGTTAATGTAAGTTAGGTTACGTTAATGTAAATTAGATTAAGTTAGGTTAGGTTAGTATAAGTTAGGTTAGATAAGTAAAAGTTAGGTTAGGTTACTATAAGCTTGGTTAGGTTGGTGTAAGCTATGTTGGATTAGAGTCAATTATGTTAAGGTTAGATGTTTTAAGCCGTACAATCATTCAACTTATTGGAAATTACAGGACGTACGAGACGTATTTACCGAGCAAAACGCATTTAAATTAAAAAAAAAAGTAGATACCAACATACCTTTCCTTTACATTTAGATTTATCAATAATTTTCAAGGCGTACTCTTTATTGGTTGTTTTATCGGTACACAATCTCACAATTGCAAAATTTCCTGCAAAAATGTGTTATTTAAAAATTCCTTAAAATACATGTAACTTACCATCGCCAATCATTCTTCCAACAACATATTTTTGCCTTAGAGTCATGGGCAAAACGATATTATTGTCTTTGCTTAACTTAACTAATAGATTTTCGGTAGATTCATAAGTCCGATTTAACTCTTTTTTAGGCATCTTCGGCTTTGGACCGACACTGAAAAAACTTCAGCTGTAGGTACTAACTCGATAAAAAAATAACAATTCACACTCACCCATTTCTAAGGCCCGGTGTCTTTTTATATGACTGAATAGCCTTGCTCTCCTCGAACTCCAATTCAAAATCTTCTTGCGAATATCTCTCGTTTCCGTAAACAAAGAAGACATCTTCAGCAGAGAAGAACTGAGGTAGTACGGTTACGGGTTGCCCTGAAAGGGTGAACACTTTTCTTACAGCTCCAGAGTCCAACTGAGCAGCATCTGTTAGCGCACTCAACACTTGATCCATACTTGAAGCATTGCGTTTGTTCAACAATAAGCGCAGGACCTTAAAAATTCGAACTTGTTGCTTAGACTGTAGAAATCGTATAGCTAAAATTTTTATCTTAAGCTAATGTAGGATTTATGCTTTACAACTAAATGTTTATGGATTAGACCAGTGTTTCACGTTTTAATCTCTAATATACTCGCTACATTTTGGTCGGCACAAGGTTTAACAAATTAATTCGGTGCATGAGTATTACAACCAATTAAATTACCTAATTCTCAGCTACTTAGCCAAGTGATGTGCTAAAACGACACAACCACTAATTATTTATTTTATTATACATGGTGTTTCTTATACCAGCGCAAGTTTAATTTATTTCAAAGAGCATATTCTCAATTTTTCAAATGGAACACTCTGTATATTATTATATTTTTGAGTCGTCACGTTAATTCTCCACAATTTCTATGCATGTGTCCTATATCTAACATTGATAATTTCAGAGATATTTTTATTTTATCATTACAAACCGTTGAATTATTCAACCGGTTATTTCTATCCAATCTAGTAGCCATAATTCTGACATGAAGTGAGTGAGGACAAATTCCGAATGCTCTAAAATAAATTGAAGTATTTTCAGCTGTTGTTGTTACAGAAATTTTCATGATAACATTGATTGAACTTGGAATCTGGCAAAGCGGGTTTAACCGTTTCTTGTACCACAACAATTAATTGCTAGCCAAAACACAAAACGATATACAAGAACAATAAACTGAAAAATGATACAAAATAGATTTCCAGAGTATGAATTAATTATAGGTAATGTTATAGTTATAAACAAAATGATACCATGATAATGCTGACAGAACAACTAACATAACTTGATCCTTGCAAAGACAGAACCGTGAGCTCACACAAATAGCGTAATTTATAATACTGCAAACTTGAATAATTGTTTTGGGGTTAAAATGCCATTTATTTTGAAACGGCCACCACTTTTTGTGCGAGAATGCAAGTCTAAATTATTTAAATAAAATTTCTATATTCAGTGAACAAAAATTACTACAGAGCATAAAGTTCACGCATAGGTAGGCCTGCACAATTCTACATTTGGATAACTTTAATTAGAACTTTGTATCTATATTTTCCAAATCGGTGCATGTGTTAATCATTAAAATCAGTTTTATCTACATATACATTGTCAAGTTTTGTAATATTTTATAATCTTTTGATTGATCAACATTAGTCATTTGATCATTGGAATATAAAATTGCTGGAATTTGCTCCCAGTTTCCTGTTATGATTAATTAAAAAATAAGGAAATGTTTTATGTACTTATTAGAAGTTCACACAAACATGTTTAATTTTTTCAAGGCCATATAAATAAAACAATTATTATTTCTGCAGTTGTTTTAAAACAAAAAGAAACAAAACACTAAGTATTATTATTATTATTATTATTTTGGATATGCAACTGCAATTTTTGACAATAACAGAACACAATCAATTGATATTTGAAAGTCCTAGATGGCACATTTAATTGGTAAAATTACAAAATGATTTTACTGTTAATTAGATTTGCCAGCAGTTAATTATCCACCAAAAAATTTGCACTCCACATTAAATTTCTTGTTCTTTTATTCTTTGAAATTTTTAATAGTTCCTAAATACTAAATAAATTAATTAGAACTTTTAACTAGTAATTGTGACGTATGGAAGCAATATTTATTTCTAAATTAAAGGAATTTCATAAATTTTCTTAATACAACTTGTTGATAAAACAAAAACTGAGTGAATAAAAGCCACAACTTCATCTCTAGTAATGTATATTGCAAAAATATTTTTTTGTACTCCCTTTCAGAGTAAACCAGGATGTCATTGATATTTGATATCTTATTTCAACCTACCTTTCTGGGCTTTATTCCATTCCGGATTAAAGTAACAATTCGAGGACGTACACAATCAGGTGGTGAAATCCGAGCAGCTGGGTTAACTGTTGCAGAAAACTTGGTATTCGAAATACGCCTGTTCTTAACTATTTCTGCTTTCATATAGTCGATTTTTTTAAACAACTCCCCTTTACCGCTGCACACATATTCTTTACCATCTTCTAACTCATCGAGACAAGATACCTATTGCAATCATTTGTTTAAATTAATTGAGTGGTACAAACATGGATAAAAACATACTTTGCGACCATCCATTGAGTAAATAGTTCGAACACCACTGGGCAGAGTGACACTTTTCATCAAAATATTGGTCAGCTCTGTTGTGAGGCTATCAAAGGACCGATATCGCTCCGAGGCAACTGGTACAACCACACCGTTGAAAAACTTATTGCCATTGTGATAGAATCGTATCCTCTTAGCTTTCTGCGTCCGCGATGTTGAGGAGGGTCTGCTGGACTTGCCCAAACACAAATCGTCTAGCCCATTATCTATAATTTCATCTAGATCTGATACGAGACTGTTGCAACTAGCAGATGAGACACTGCGGCTTCCGATAATATTGTTAACCTTTGACATAATTTCTACAGTTTCAGAGATTTACCCATCACCCGCTCCTTATTCACCGAGGAAAAATCGTTGCAGTAAAACATTAAAACTATAAAATATCCCGCATAACAGGAACCGCCTCTGTTCTATCACCAGCTGTCAAGAAAAACGGTTTTGCTAGTCACAGCGCGCAAAAACTAGAGTATTTTAATCGAAAATCGGCCAATTGTAGCAAATAACCGAAAGCTAAAATACGAAACACTAAAAACCGCCGCTATTATTCAGAACTAACTGTTTATTTGCAAAAAAAAATGGTATTAACCTCTTTTCGGCAAGTAGGAGGGATAAAGTTTTCTATACATATAGCCAACGTTAAACTAGAAATGTTTTTAGTAACAAACAGCTATTGGTAGCACTAAACAGGACATCTTTTAGTTACATAATATACATAATGAGTCAAATTACAGCACTTGCAAAGTTACTAACGAAAACGTTTTAAGATTCGGAATTAATAATTCAAGAATACTATCAGTTGGAATATCCATTTAAACTTATTTCTATATTATTTAATAACTAAATTATCTAATAATCATCGGTGTTGTTGGAGCGGATTAGTGCAGGATGCACTTACCCCCTTCCGTGCAATATTCCAAAAACGAATAATAATTTGCGTACACCGCTATTTGTGGCACATTATAAAGTAATAATAAAACCTACTAATAGTTACTGTTCACCTTGCGTTCTATTATCGACATGCATCAATCGCAATCTTAAAAAAGAAGGCGTGCGCCTGTCCGGCAAAGACACATTTTGAAAATCCCGGATCTTGAATTGAAATCCTAACGAAAATGTAGACATTTTTACAGTTTGTAAGTGTTCAAAGAAATAATATTCGCATGAAAACGTAAGTTTGTACTATAACGTAATTACTATCACGCCGAGAGGGTCCTAGGAAAGTTCACCGATTGCAATTCATCGATCGGTAAATTTGCCGCATAGAAAATTCACCGATTCTATCATTGATCGCCGATGATTTATATATTAAAAACCGCGAAACGTGGAAAACCTTTTTAAGCATATTAATTTATTTCGTATCATAAAGTATTGTCATTATTTATAAAAAATTGAAATGCGCTGATTTTGGATTAATTTTCCTGAAAATGATAATGATGAAATTTCGAATAAAACCAAGATTTTATTGAAATCGTTTAATTGAAAAAAATACGTCTGAAACATTATTTACACGCATACAATTATGTTGTTACTTCAATATCTTATTAGTACCTAATTTATGTTATGTGCCACACCTCTCAAAAACTCTAAAACATTATTTCTGTCATAATTCGCAACTACTCTGAAGCATTATTGTGCTCATTAACATTAACTTTAAAGATATACTTTTCTAAATAAATGCATTAGATAAAATTTGTTTTTCTGTGAATATGTAATATTATAGCAATTATTCTGCTCATTAACATAATCTTTCAAATATGCTATTTGTAAATAACATTGTTTTAATTTTTAATACATACCTAGATATTTTTATATCAAAAAAATAAATTTTAATAAATAAATCATCGGCGATCAATTGTAGAATGGGTGAATTTTCTTTTCGACGAATTGCGGGTCGGTGAATTTTCCATGCGGCAAATTTACCGATCGGTGAATTTTCCAGTCGGTGAATTTTCCAGTGGGTGAATTGTTGTCGGTGAACTTTCCGTTGGTGCATTGCACTCGGTAAACTTTCCAGATACCCCCCGAAAGAAATGAAAGTAGGACAAAGACAATGTTTCAGTTGTGATTGTAGCAAGCAAGTGCCGCTCTTTTGTGAAGTTGTAAACTGAGGCAGCAACAATGCAAGAGGACCATTTACGCATTTGTATATGAACAAGTTAAATGATTTTGAATTGTTATACACTGTAAATTATTCTTGGGTATTACCAGGCTCGTTATATACTAAATAGTTAACTGTATCAACGTAATTTATGTTACCAAAATCTTGTACTAGGGTAGAACACGTGGATAAATTTGTCAAATAAGGATCTACGTTATTTATTAACGAAATTTTATTTAAAGCTTTTAGAGCCTTCGTACTTCAGGGAAGTAACTACTTCTTTTATACATCTTCTCTGATAACATAGAAATAAAAGATAATTCAAAATACTGGAAAGAGAGTGCAAAACCGGCATACAGTAAGACATTTGCTTAATACATTTATTTTCAGAGTACATAAAATATGACGCATTCTGTATAAATAATAGCATGTGCGCTTATGAGTCTAACCTCACACTTTGTAGTTAATCAGTTTAATTAAAATTCTATAAAAATGGTCCGTAAATTAAAATTTCATGAGCAGAAACTGCTAAAAAAAGTTGACTTTATTTCCTGGGAAGTAGATAATAACCTACATGAAGTTAAAGTGCTAAAAAAATACTATATTCAAAAAAGAGAAGACTACACAAAGTAAGGGGATCCTTGAATTTTTTACTGCTGTAAATCTAACCCTAATAAAACATTACAGATACAATAAATTAGCTCGAAATATAAGGGAAGTAGCCCGTAAAATAAAGGAAGTTGATCCGAAGCATCCGTTCAGGACGCAAACTAGTGCACAACTTCTAGAAAAGTTGTATGTTGGAAATATTTGTAACGGATCTTTCTTTTAATAATGTCCTACATTGCAGATATCTTATGGGACTTGTTCCAACAAGATGGGATTTAAGCTTAGCAGAGAAAGTGACTGCTTCATGTTTTTGTCGTCGACGGCTACCTGTTGTAATGGTCAGAAGTACGATTTTATTTTTAATTTGTGTGCATGGCAATGACAACATGATTTTCAGATAAAATGTCCGAGACAATAAAAGGCGCTGTTAAACTAATAGAACAGGGGCATGTTAGAATTGGTCCAGAGCTCGTTACAGATCCGGCATTACTAGTTACAAGGACATTAGAAGATTTCGTTACTTGGGTAGATAATTCGAAAATACGCAAACACGTCCTCGAATATAATGGATTGGTAAAGAATATGATTTTTTTTAGAATGCACCTTCTAATATTATTTGTTTTCAGAGGGATGATTTTGTTTTCTAAGAATTTTATGCCTGTAATATTATATGTAATTTAATTATTTAATAAAGCAATTGTATACAATTTGTACATTTTCTTACAAACTTGTTAAGAATGTTCACCACAAGTTCTAGTAAACTAACCACAAAAATGCCCTTGCCAAGGTAATGAATCATGGGATGTGGTTGCTACCTTAGTCAATTACTTAGAGATATAATCACCAAAGCTTCAAGTACTATATTTGTGTTTACGAAAATGATAAATACTTAAACATTGACCCAGAAAAACCATAAGTCTTAGAACGTAACCTCAAAATGATAGTCACACAGGCAAAATGAGGACTCACTATTTTAACTTTTTTAAAAGACATTTTTCGTCTCAAACATTAGCAGCAACAAAAATATGTATTGTGGGATCAGGGCCTGCAGGATTCTATGCAGCTCAACACCTAGCCAAAACCCTGAAGCCGGCTGAGATTGATATTTACGAACGCTTGCCAGTACCTTTCGGTCTAGTAAGGTAATAGCAATTCACTTTCTATTAAAATTAGTTAACTGCTTTGGTTTTAGATTTGGTGTGGCCCCAGACCATCCTGAAGTTAAAAATGTGATCAACACGTTCACAAAAACTGCTGAAAATTCTAGCGTTCGTTTTCTTGGAAATGTAAATTTAGGAACTGATATATCATTAAGGCAATTAAGAGAGACTTATCATGTAGTTTTATTGGTAAGTATTAGGTATTATTATATTACCATTAGCCTAATTTTATTTCTTTTAAGACTTATGGTGCCGAAGAAAATCGTAAACTAAATATTCCAGGAGAAGATTTACCCAATGTTTTACCAGCTCGAAGAATAGTTGGTTGGTATAATGGTATTCCAGAAGACACAGACATTAACATAGACCTTACTGGCCCTTCTGTTGCTATTTTTGGGCAAGGAAACGTCGCAATTGATGTAGCAAGAATATTTCTTACTCCTCCAGATATTCTTAAGGTAATTATCACGTAAAATATTCGAATTGTTTAATAACAACTTATACTGCAGACCACGGACATTACTCAACATGCCCTAGAAGCCTTAAAATTATCAAAAATCAAAGAAGTCCATTTAATTGGTAGACGAGGCCCTCTGCAAGCAGCTTTTACTATTAAAGAGCTCAGGGAAATGCTGAAATTGCAAAACTGCAAAACCATATGGAACAACAATGATTTTAAAGGTGTTTCCGAAATAGTTCCAAATTTAGCTCGTCCACGAAAGCGTATTACTGAGCTGATGTTGAAGTCTGTCAATGAAAACCAAGAAAGCACCACTGAAAGCCTATTCAGACCAACGTTTTTCAAGTCACCACTTGAGATTCAAGGCTTAAATCAGGTGGAAAAGGTAGTTTTAGGCATAAACCGACTCGAAGGTGATGACGTTTTAAAGCAAAGGGCTGTTTTAACTGAACAGCAAGATTTTATAAATTGTAACTTAGCTGTTACAAGCATAGGATACAAATCAGTACAAGCTGATCCTGATATTCCATTTGACCATAAGAAAGGTGTTGCAAAAAATAGTGCAGGAAAGCTTGAAGATGGACTTTATGCTAGTGGATGGGTAGCAACAGGACCAACAGGGGTAATTTTAACCACTATGAATAATGCCTTTACGACGGCGGACTTGATTTGTAAGGATTTAAGCCAAGCAAAATTGGATAACAAACCTGGATATGCAGCTATACATGCTGAACTGCAAAAGCAAAATGTGCAAGTTGTTACTTGGAAGGATTGGCTAAAAATTGATGCGCATGAACAAAGTGAAGGAAAGAAAGCTGGAAAACCAAGAGAAAAATTGCTTGACATTAAGAAAATGCTGGAAATTGCTTCCTGATGCTAATAAAACCTCGTTATTTGCGTGATTCATAAGCTAAAAGTATTTTAGTTTATATATTTTAGTAATGGCTAATTTTAATAAATATATTTTAATATATACTGTTTTAATAATAATTACAGGTGTATAAATAATGCAAAACTGTAAACGGTTATGAATTTTTGTATATAAATATATGATATTTGCTCCAGTCATCCTGAAACGCATTAGATTTTAAGATTATATTGTTTTGATGTGTAACAGCAAATACTTTGATATATTAATATAGGAAACTTCGCCAAAAATCTCGTGACACTGACTGCAGCGCTCCGTGCGGCTTGGTGGGCCACTAAGATTTGTATTTGACAGCTGTCGAAAACATTTGGCGCACATTTAAAGCAAATGCCATTTACTTTATTATAGCAAAAACCTTATTTAATTAATAATATTTGATAATTATGATATTTTACTTTAACTTTGTAAGTTTAAATAAGTGGTTAAGTTCATAACATTTTGTAGGGTTACGTTTTTATTTATTAGCATGAATTTAAAACAGTAATCTGTAAATTTATTATCCAAATTTACTGAAACTTGCCCACCGAACTGCTTAGATGACGCCACTATCAATGTCCCACATTTGTTAATGCTAAATTTATACGAGTTTCCTTATATTAAAGTATTTGACTCAAGTGACATAAAAAGGGGGTGGAGTTTGGTTTCCATGCATCTTGCTTTGGCTCATTATAAACACACGGATAGATATGAAATCGTGGTGGTTATAATATTTCCGAAGTATTTTTGCATCCCCCGGTCAGCCGGCCTCGGTGGTCTAGTGGTTAGCGCGTTTGCCTTTAGATCCGAGGGACGCGGGTTCAAACCTGGCTGAGGTCGGCGAGATTTTTCTAGCGGGGAAAAATCTGAAAATGCGCCTTCTGTCGGATAAGAAGTAAAGCTGTAGGTCCCGTGCCACTCCGATGTGTGACACGTTAAAAATCACTACTGTAGTTGGAATTACCCCAAGTAGGCAAAATTCTTAGTTAGGGTGTACAATGGGCCAAATGTGGCCTAAGTGCAAAGAGATGCTTGGAAAACCGCGTCCTAGATCTCGCTCTTTCAAAGCAAGCAAGCAAGCAATCCCCCGGTCAACAATGTAAATATTAGGAAGTGACAACACCATACAAAGGGGGTGGAGTTTGGTTTCCATGCACCTTGCTGCAGAGCTTTGTAGTAACTAGCGGCAAAAAATTCAAAGGTGATGCCTTTATATCTTGATTGGTTGTGAAATGACTTGGGTGCTTTTTATATCCAACGAGGTGCGACAAAATATGAAACGATTACCGTTAAAAACTCAATTTCCCTAAATAGTGGACTTAAGTCAGTGCATCAATTGAAAGACGGTGACAGAAACTGTCAAATTTGTAGTTAATTTAGATTACCTACATACTGTTAGACCGGCACCAGATTAGGTCATAATCAACATTCGAAGAAGTCGTAAAGCGGGCGAGCTAGCCAAAACAAACTGAGTCGCATAGCCGAATTATTGTAGAATATTGGATCACTTGAATTCTAGCCGCTGATGTAGTTTGTTAATAAAGTTAATCATTTAATTAGACTCCCTGTTTGCGTTATTAACCCTCCCCTAACAAATCAGAAGTGGGATTCACCCTCGTTACACAATTACATTCTTGTGTGTGTTAAGTAGTGCAAACCACCTATAGTAGGTAAATGGTGACGATTTTAACTTTGAACTGGACTTCACCGCGAGCAGCGCGTTTTCAAGCTGATGGGCGCGGCCCGGCCGCTGCATCTTCGGTCCCGCAGTGGCGGCGTCATACGTGGAGTCGCACGTAAGTTTATTTAAGACATTTTATTTGCGTGAACTATTTTCATTATGCCGAAAGAACGTAAACGAAAAAGGGGACAATCAACAAGTAGTTCGAGCTCTAGTAGCTCAAGTGGGACAAGTAGTGATAGTTCTAGCACTTCTAGCAGTTCTAGCTCAGGGAATCGGCGTACACGATCGCTGAAAAAGAAAATAAATAAACTAAAAGGACAATTGCGAGCAAAAACAAGTCGTTATCAAGGGAAAATTGATAGTGTACCGGCTTTTCGAGCAAGTTCAGATGGACTTAATATGCAGCAATGGTTGCATACAATAGACGCAACGGGTGACGTATTCGATTGGGATGAAAAGGCACGTATTTTTTGCATGTCAAACAAGCTACAGGGTAATGCAAAGCACTGGTACAATCAGCAAGAAACTTTAAACTTATCCTGGAGACGATGGAAACAGAAACTTTTAGAGGCGTTTCCACCTCAAACAGGAGTGTTTACAAAATTGAAGGAGTTAGTAAATGTCGGAAGGGAAAAGAATCAAAATTTGGTCGATTTCTATTACAAAAAGCTTGCGTTAGGGCAAAGTTGCAAATTGGCGGATGAGGTTATCGCAGACGTAATAATTAACACTGTAAATGATCCGTTCCTGAAATCGGGTGCAAGGGCAGCCCGGTGCCATAATACTGAAGCGCTGTTAAAATACTTGATAACTAATGTGGAACAATTGAGAGAAAGTGGTCGTAGTAGCTTTAATCGACAACAAAAGGAGCAACCATTTAATAAACCTTCCACTTCGAAACATTTTCATAAATTAACATGTTATTCCTGTGGCTCAGAGGGCCATAAGAAAATCAATTGTCCGAAGTTCGACACTCCAAAAAGATGCGAATTTTGTAAAATGAGAGGCCATGTCGAAAGCGAATGTTACCGTAAAAATAAAAAGAGTGCGTTCGACACTACCAAAAGGGTTAATAGATTAGTTTGCTTCGGAAATGATGCAAGCAATGAAAAATTTCACAAGGAAGCGACTATACAAGGGCAAGTTTTCTCCGCTTATATTGACTTTGGCAGTGGATGCAATACTATCACGTCAGATGCAGTAAGCAAGTTACACGTGACAACGACACCAAGTGAAAATATCGCTATAGAAGGTTATGGCGGTGCAATGGTAACCCCTATGGGGCTGGTTAGACTGGAAGTAAAGATTGATGAGATCACGGCTACCGCCAACTTTTACGTGGTGGCAAATAATTTACAAGCAACCGATTTACTAATAGGTAGGCCAGTGACGGAGAGTAGTGATGTCTACGTGTATAAAACACCCCAAACGTTAAAATTGAAAAACGAAAATCTCTTCGAGTATCTGCCCCAAATAAACGAAACCCATGTTAAAAATAAAGCAAAAATTCGTGCTACTGGAAATACTGTCCTTAGACCCGGAATTAACTTCGTTCGAGTACAAACCGACAGCGGGGATGGAGAGGTATTGCCTAAATACTCTGAACAACTACGCAATGGACTCACCATAATAGTACCAGAGAAGAAGGTAAAGTTCCGGAATGACCTTGGCATCCTAACAATTCTTAATATGGAAGCGACGAACTTGACCATTAAGAAAAACACTTGCCTAGCACGGGGAAATGCAAACAAAGAAGTAGTTCCAAAGCCAAGGAACATAACCAGCGAAAAACAACTATTTGGCCTAGAGAGCATATTCACAAAATACCCCAAATGTTTTGCGGAGAACGATGAGTTGCTCAGCAACGTAGATGTTGAAATGCAAATCGAACTAACTTCTACGGTCCCCGTATGTTACAAACCGTACCGGTTGTCATGGTGCGAACGCGAGAAGGTGCGAGAAATCGTGAGCGACTTAATGAAAAGAGGGATAATAGAACCTACAGTTTCGGCTTACGCTAGTCCGATACTCCTTGTCAAGAAACAAAATGGCGACCACAGAATGGTAGTGGATTACCGCACACTTAATGCCATTACTGTAAAAGATAGGTACCCATTACCTCTAATAGAAGACCAGTTGGAGAGGTTGGCGGAGGGCAGGATATTCACAACACTAGACCTCAAGTCTGGGTACCACCAACTGAAGATGGCTGATGAAAGTCGGAAGTATACAGCTTTCATAACCCCGGACGGACACTACCAGTATACCAGAGTAGCTTTCGGGCTTTCCAACGCACCGGCCGTTTTCCAACGTGCTATCAACATGGTCTTGGGTCCCTTACGACATGAATTTGCCTTAGTATACCTGGACGATATACTCATTGTATCAGAATCCGTAGAAGAAGGTATTGAACGCCTTGATAGAGTACTAAATGTGCTTAACGAGGCCGGACTAACACTGAATTTGGAAAAATGCGAATTTCTCAAAAACACCATCCAGTACTTGGGTACCGAAATCTCGAATGGGACACTGAAACCTTCACCGAGGAAGTTGGAAGCGGTTAGAGAGTTCCCGGTGCCCCTCAACGTTCATCAAACAAGACAGTACCTAGGACTTGCCTCGTATTTTCGAAAGTACATCCCAGGTTTCGCTCAAAAGGCAAAACCATTGTCCACGCTTACAAAAAAAGACGTGAGCTGGCAGTGGGGTGAAGAACAACAAAATGCTTTCGATATCCTTAAAAATGAATTGACGTCATCGCCAACCTTGGCCGTCTTTAATCCCAACGCAGAAACCCAAGTGCATACAGACGCCAGTAAAATTGGCTTCGGCGGAGCACTACTCCAAATGCAAGGTGACAATACATGGAAACCGGTCGGATATATGAGTCGCCAAACCACTGCCGCTGAAACAAGATATCACAGTTATGAGCTTGAGACGCTCGCTGTACTGGAAGCTGTTAAAAGGTTCCGAAACTTTCTCTACGGTAGACATTTTAAAATTGTGACAGATTGCAACGCCATGAGGCTTACGTGGACAAAGCGTGACCTGTCACCACGCGTAGGGAGATGGTGGCTGGTGATGCAAGAATATGATTTCGAAGTGGTGCATCGACCCGGTAGTCGAATGGCGCATGTCGACGCCCTAAGTCGTAACCCGATTCTCGTTAGACAAATGAACGAAATCGACTGGGTGCAAGCAGTTCAGGCAAATGATGAAAACCTACAGCTCCTGAAAACACAAATTGAGACCAACGATGCAGAACGGTGTTATACGCTGATAGAAGGTAAGATATGCCGTTTGGTTGATGGAGAACCGAAAATAATGATACCCCGCGACCTGCGATGGCGTATAGTCAAGATGTTTCATGATGACAATGGGCATCCCGGATTTGTTCGCACCTTTGATGCCATAAGGTCTGAGTATTGGTTTAGTGACATGCGAAAGTTTGTGAAGAAATTTGTAAGCAACTGCTTCGAGTGCATGGTTAGTAAACGACCCACCGGAAGGCGGCGAGTGCGATTGCACCCCATAGAGAAGGTAGATGAGCCTTTTCATACGTTGCACGTGGACCATCTGGGGCCCTTTTGCAAGACTGAAGGTGGAAACACTCATATCCTACTCGTGATAGACGGGTTCACAAAATTCGTTTGGCTGGAAGCTGTCCCGAATACCAGTGGCGGACCCGTACGTCAAACTTTGGAACAACTAATAAAGTTAGTTCACGCACCTAGAAGGGTTATTACAGATAGAGGTAAAGCGTTTGACTGCAAGGAGTTTAAATCCTTCTGTGATACGCACAGAATAAAACATGTCAAGAATGCCATTGCTTCGCCGAGAAGTAACGGGCAGGCAGAACGATCCAATAGAACAATCCTAGAAGCTCTGACAGCTAGCATTAAAGGTGAGCATGACAAATGGGACCAGTACGTGCACCAAGTACAAAGAGCATCAATGGCACAATAAACTCTACTACAGGGATCGCCCCAGGTGAATTACTCTATGGTTTCAAACCTAAGGTTGAAAATGAAATACGGTTGACGAGAGCTAAGGTAAAAGATATCAGTAACTTGCGACAAACGGCGAAAAAGAGATGTGATGCGATGGCCAAAAGGATGAAGCGGCGGTTCGATCAGAATCGAGCCGAGCCCAAACAGTTTAACGTGGGGGATACCGTCCTAGTAGAACGAACCAAGTTAGTACGAGGGCTTACCAGTGGCAAATTAGTGCCAAAATATATCGGTCCAGTGATAGTCGTAGACGCTTTAGGGAACGACAGATATAGAGTGGTGTCGTTTTCCAAAGATAGAAGACGTTTCAAAGGAGTGGTAGCTAGTGACCGCTTGAAGTTGTTTAGGTCTCAAACAGTGTAAGAGACGTCTAGCTGAGTAGAACGTATAGTATAAGCACCTTTTTATATTAACCGTTGTAGTTTGCTTTTAGTCGGCAAGTGATCCCACTAAGCGGCCTAGTGTGCCACAAGATAAAAGTGCTAAGTATCACGTTAAGTTAAGAACCGCTAGTGTCGGCAACGAGAAGTATACAGCCTGGCCAGCTGAAGTGCGTGATTCAGTGTATCATGCGATTTGGGCGTCCCGCATGTGGACCCCTTATCAAAATGGCCCAGTGTGCCAAATGGCCCAGTGTGTCAATGTGGTCCAGTGTGCCACAAGATACAGCGTCTCGACGCGAGGCCCAGTGTGCCAAATGACCCAGTGTGTCAATGTGGTCCAGTGTGCCACAAGATACAGCGCATCGACGCGAGGCCCAGTGTGCCAAATGACCCAGTGTGTCAATGAGGCCCAGTGTGCCATGAGATCCAGTTCCACAGTGAGGTCCAGTGTACCTCGAGATATAGCGCATCGTCACGAGACCCAGTGTGTCCCAAAGTGTGCCGCTACTAGAGGAACAGATGTTGCAACTACAAGAAGTCGCGAGGTCGCTATTCCCGTCAGGAAGGCCGAATGTTAGACCGGCACCAGATTAGGTCATAATCAACATTCGAAGAAGTCGTAAAGCGGGCGAGCTAGCCAAAACAAACTGAGTCGCATAGCCGAATTATTGTAGAATATTGGATCACTTGAATTCTAGCCGCTGATGTTGTAGTTTGTTAATAAAGTTAATCATTTAATTAGACTCCCTGTTTGCGTTATTAACCCTCCCCTAACAATACTTATATCGGCTGTGCATAGAACGCGAATTATTAGCGCAAAATAAATAAAAATAGTACTTTACAATTCTTTAAATACTGTTAATCATTCTTAATATTATTGTTATATTATTATAATCGCACGAAAATGTTGACGATTTAATTCCATTTTTTGGCCGATATGGATTTTTCAAGTTACTGAAAGCAACACAAATAGCGCTCGTACGTCAAAACGTTCTGAGTACGTATACCGTCAAAAATGTCAAACTTTACGATAGAGACGGCAGTTGCCAGATGGCAGCACTAGGGTTGCCCAATTCCGAAATATAAAAGGCAACCCTCGTAAGAGTGGACAAGATATTTTGATAATATACAATAAACAAAAATAATCAGAAGGTTCTTTTTCTTGCAAGACTTTCCCAAAATTTCAGTTATTTGCTGCTTCACTTTCAATAATGAATAATATTGCTGTCTTGAAACGTCGTCGCTCTTAGATGTTTTAATTAACTTTAATTGGAGAAAGCTTTCCCCCGACGCTACTATCACAAGTGTGGTGGTTAGGTTTACAGAGACAAGGCTTTCCTGTCTCTATACAATATTTTTTTTACATGTGTGGATAAATGTTTTAGTATTCCAAAGAACCAGTTAAGAAAGCACCTTCCAGATTTAAAAATCGCATTTACAGATAGCAAAAACATTGAAGACTATGAATTGATAAAGTTTGTAAAGATAACATATATTGATGGCCATATGCTTGTGGGGGAAATGGAAGCATTGGAACTAATTCTTTCAGTATCATGTTTGGAAAATGCTTAAAACTTCTTGCAATTAACTAAAGAGTAACTGAATTTCCGAATATATTCGTATCGCTAAGAACATTTGTAACCGTTCCAGTGATGGTGATGTTGTTTTGTACAACATTCTAGTAATACTTCTAATTATATAGCAAATACTGGGGCACTAATAAAAATTTATATTTATAATACTAGCAAAACATAAAAACGGTACAGATCTATCTTGTTTCATAAAAAAGGTTGTCAGAAAGACCTTCTACGTATTTTTGAAATAGGGACGATCTCTTTCTTGACACTTAAGTGTTCGAAAAATAAACACACAATGTTTACCTGCATCCGTTGTAGGTCCTCATTCAAAAATAATTATATATCCTAAATATGTATAAATACTTAGTGTTTCTATTTCATACGTCACTCAATCTTTAAATGTGCTTAACAATCAATTCTTTAACTAACCTCAAGAAACTCTATTTCTTATCATTTATATCTTTTTCGTTTTCTTTCTTTTGTCTTTTTTTCCCGATTAATTTTAAGATTGTTTGCCACATAAGAGGCCACACGAGTATGGCGCCCATAATCGATTGGATCAATCGGTCTAATGCCAACTCCCAATTAATGTATTTTAGCAAATAATCTGACCACATATTAATTTTTATTCTTATGTGTGTACATACAAAATAAAATCTAAATATAACAGTAATAATTTGCTATCCTTATTTTTCGTACCGCAGAATCAATTTATGCAGTAGTTCCCCTTGTCATCCTTTTCTGAATTTGTAAGCTGCTGTTTTCTTGGGGTGTAAGTTTGAAATCGGCGTGTGTATATTTTTCACGGCCAAAAACAAAAAACACATTGTCGACCATATCGTCAAAGATCTTTTCTAACTTTGTCACTAGTTGCCCTGACAAAGTAAATATTTTCCTTACAGCTCCTGTGTCGAGGTGTGCAGAATCTGTTAAGACCCTCAACACTTGCTCCATTGTTAATGCATTGCGCTTGTTGAGCAGTACTCTGTATATCTTAAAAAAAAGTTAATGTGTATAGAACACCTCTTATTTACACATACACTCACCCTTCGAGGTCGAGGTCCATTACGTATTACAATAATAAATCGAGGTTTAATATACGGGGGTATTGTATTAGTAGTGCTTGAACTGTCGACTGCAGATAACTTTGAGGTGGAAATTTGCCAACTTTTCGTCACGGGCAAGTCCGTATACTCTACTTTCTTAAATGTTTCCCCTTTGGCACAGCAAACATATCCCTTCCCATCTTCTAGTTGATTAATGGATGACACCTTCAGGAAACGGGATAATATCAATGCCTACACGGTACTGCAATCAACTTACCTTATGACCTTCCAAGGAATAAATGTTTTGCACTCCGTGATGCAAACCGACTTTGTCCATTAACATGGTGGTCAGATCTGTGATGAGGCTGTCGAAGGACCGGTATCGCTCTAAGGAAACCGGAACCACTACCCCATTGAAAAACTGATTTCCGTTGTGGAAGAATCGAATTCGTTTGGCTTTGTTACTTCTGTTTAAAAGAATTTCATTGATACTTTTGTTACTAACACGGGCCACAATCCCACTTCCTTTCTTTGGCATCATTTATCTGCTACAAATTAAATTATTTAATGTTTGTAGTGCTTGGCAATATTGAATACTAAAAGTACATCTGTGGTTAGTCAGAATTTAAGCGAGTTCTATGAATCATTTTGTACAACACGTCTAGATAAGATTAATTCCAAGTCGTAAACAATGGACTTGTAACTTTAGGACTCAGTTCTATAACGCCTTGTTGTTGAATGGATTTGTCATAGAAAGATGGAACGCTCTACCGCAAGATCCCAATTCCCGTATAGATTTTCAATAAGTACTTACGATCGAAACACTATTCTCATCAATTTAATTTAGCTGATCAGATTCAGTTTACTAAATAACATGCGTTTTAAACAAATACAGCATGTTTTCGTCTTTTTGTGTATAACTAATTTTGCAATTTAGACATTTTTAAAAATTATAATTTGACAAAGTGACAATGTGACAGTTAAAAAACAATAAACTATTTTTATACGTATAAATTACAAAATATGTCCATGTTTACATTGGTGTTTTTTTCATATAGTATATTGCAACACAAAACTAAATAAAGGCATAATAATATAATGTTTGCAGGTTAGCAGGGTTTTATACAAATCCACAAAAATATGGATAAAGCAAAACAAGCGGCTCCCGAAAAAATTGTGTCAGAATTTGGAAAGACAGAGGAAGACACAAAATTAGGACACCCTTCGTACGAAAAAGAATACTCCGTAAATAAAGAAAAACCAGGGTACCATGACAAAACAAGTGTAAGTAAAGGGAAAGAATCCAAAGATTCGGATACAGAAATTGAATTGAGAAGTACTGATTTAGACAAAGAAAGGTTAAAAGAAGCAAGAAAAAAGGATTCTAGCCCAAAAAGGCACAGGCATCCAAAAGACGTTGAAAAGAAAAGTGATGCAGAAGACAAATTAGGTAGAGCTACTCCGTTTGAAGATTGCAGTACAGGGAAAAGTTTTGGAAGGCATACACATTCAGGAGAATATAAAAGAAAAGATGGTTCAAAAAGAAAAAGAAGTCATAGGGAAACTACGGAATCTGAAGATTTTGACGCAAAAAGATTTCCAAGAAGGGGAAGTAAATCAAAACATCGCGATAAAAAAAGGTGCATGGAAAGAGGAACCTCCATAACATCAGAGGAATTTGATAGCAAAACACTGGAAATCAACGACGTCGAAAACTTTAACCTAAAGAATGATCTAAAATCAGAAATACCTAGACAAGATATAAAGTTCGAAGTATTTACTGCGGGCAAGGAGGACCGCGAGAACTTTCACAAAAGAGGTAGTTCGAGAAAACCAAGATCTGAAAAAGGTGAAGGTTCCGATACAGAAAAAACCAAAAGAGAAAAAAAGAGCCAACAATTAGAAGCAGGTGACCCAGAAAGTAACTTAAAGGGGAATTGTATGGCATGCAAAACTCCAAGAAAAGGCGACAAATCAAGAAGCCATGATAAAGAAAGTAGCCCAAAAAATTTTGATAAAAAACCGAATCATGGAAGAGCTAACGCGAAACCAAAAGAGTGTGACTGTGGTCCAGTAAGCAAGGGACACCGAGAAGATACAAAATGGGAGGATTCAAATAAAGAAAGTAGTAACATCGCAAACAGCAAGGCATCAAAAATCGATCCCAAAAGAACTGTTTCCAAAGGGGAACAAATTAGAGATAGTATAGCATGGAAAGACCTTGATGTAGGAAGAAAGGGAAAGAAGGGAACACCGAAAAGTTCAAAGGGTGAAGAATTCACGCAGGAAATTCTGCTGGACGAAAATTGTTTGCCAGGCAAAACTCGAACAAAAGTCGAAAATGATGATACAAGCCGACAAAGATCCAGTTTAGCTTTATTGTGGGATAGAGCAAAGCGTAGACATTCAAAAGATAATCCAAAGAAAGGGAAATTAATGACAAGTCTATTATCGGGACACTGCTTACCAAAGAGGAAGCCGAAAGAGGAAAAAGAACGGATATCTACATGTACATGTACATGTACGCCAGACATATGTATACATAGGAACGTAAAATCCGGAAAAACGGAAGAAGCATATCCTGAAGTTGCAGTCCAAACAGAAGGAATATTAGCTGTAAGTACAAAAAGTAAGAGATAATGATTTTTTACTAATGATCTATTTTATTGAGGTTCCTGGTCGTGCTAAACACGAGATCGAAACGCAACCGGATTACATTTTGGTTTACTTTACGAACAATAACAAACAACTTACCAAAACCCTTGAACGTTATTCGGCAAATCTCGAGAGTGCGAATTTTTCATTGGAAAGTGTAATCAGTAAAGTGTGTGTACTACGGCATTAACAAATTTAATGAAGTTTGTTAAAAAATGTGTTCTTTTAGAAAATCAGGAAAGCAACTTTTATAAAAGTATATGTTTCAAGTGCGACGGCGCCAGTTTTAGCACAAAGATATGAAATCCGTCTAAGCTGTACGAACCATTTCATCAACCCGAAGCTGAAACTGCAGCTTGCTGGCAATGTCTGGATACTATTATCACACGTCGAAATACGAAGGTTGAAGTATATCTACGAAATCGGTACGTAAACCATTTCACGCTTTTAGTTTGGTCTTGTAATAGATGAAATCTAGATTGTAATTTCTTTGTAAACCGTATAACTACAATTTTATATCATTGAGTTGCATATTCTAACGACATTACAAAAAGATGCTTCTGCAATAGCAGTGTATAATGATGACAGAATAAGCCCAAGGTATGCCGGCCTCGGTGGCCTAGTGGTTAGCGTATTTGCCTTTAGATCCGAGGGACGCGGAATCGAACCTGCCCAACGTCGGCGAGATTTTTTAAGCGGGGAAAAATCTGAAAATGCGCCTTCTGTCGGATTAGAAGTAAAGCCGTAGGTCCCGTGCCACTGCGATGTGTGATACATTAAAAAATCACTACTGGATCCATCTTCAAAAACAAAACCCCAAGGTGTACTGTATATACAAAGTGAGGTAGTAGATATCTACTACTTACTAGTTGGTAGTCCGCTGGTTCATGGCTACGTGGATTTAAGATATAGTATTGTATTAGTATTTTGATTCGGCGAGATCTAGGACGCTGTTTTCAAGTATTTAAAAATTCTTTGCTCTTATAAGAATTACAAAATCAACAGACAAGAATTGTTGTAATAGGTAGTATTCGTACCCTCTAAAAATATTTTTTGCTGAAACTGTTTATAAAAATCTCTTTCAAAAATTAAAAGCTGGTCATTGCTTGGAACGTTTTTCTCTGTAACGCACCATTTCTTAAATATCTTTTACTTTAACAGTTAAAATATTAATATCAAGAGATCCAAAAAAAGCTGATCCTCAGCGGGCTGTGGAATAAAAAGTCACGTCTTTACTAGACTAAAGGAATTTTTATGATGTCAGATAAATTAGTTATCTTTTCTTTTTGATACGGATCTGACAGATTGTTAAAATGAGTTTTAATACATTTCAAAGAGCTTTCATTATTGAATCTTACTTTCGGAACGGCTTTCAAGTTGACGGAGAATGGACCTATTCGATTCCTCCTTGTTTTGTGGAATTCCGAGAGAGGTATTCTAATGAAATTATTACATACCGAAAATTTTATGCTTTGGTTAAGATTTTAGTCAGCTATTTTCGAGAAACTGGAAGTGTTGGAATGAAAGAAGGGTCTGGTAGGCCAAAGAAGATAGTACCTGCTTTAATTGAAACTGTAAGACAACGAATTGGCGAGCTCCAAAAACACCAATTAGACATTTATGCCAGCAAGTTGATGATTTAAGTTACGGTACATGCCACAGAATATTGAGACAAGGTTTGCATCTGCATCCTTACCGATTTATTTCCGTTCAGGAACTTTTAGAACAGGATTATCCAAAAAGAGTTCAGTTTTGTCGTTGGTTTATGGATAATCTCAATGATGAGCAGTTAATTTAACCTTTTTTTATCGACGAAGCCTGGTTTTACTTGAATGGGTATGTTAATTCACAGAATATGCGGATTTGGAGTAGCGAGAATCCACACGTTACAATTAACGCTCCCCTTTATCCACAGAAAATAGGAGTCTGGGTTGGAATGAGTCGTCCTAGGTTAGTTGGGCCAATATTTTTCGAAAGCACGGTAACTGCACCAAGGTACACGAACGAATGATTGCAACCTTTCTTAAATGAGCTTCACGATGATGAGCTACGGGATGGTTTCCTGCAACAGGATGGCGCAACAGTTCATGCAGCTGCAGATACAATTAATTTTTTACGCGAATCATTAGTAGGAATACTGCAACACGCTGGCCCCCTCGCCCTTGTAATATTACTGTTTTGGACTTTTTTCTATGGCTCTATTTGAAAAACACCATTTTTAAAACTCCAGTTAATGATTTAAACGAACTGAAACTTAGAATTGAAGAAAACTGTCAAGAAGTCAACACCTCGCCTCAATTATTATAAAATGTTTATGAGGGTATGAGAAGACGAGTTCAGAAATGTTTGGAGGAAAAAGGCAGACATTTTCAACATTTGTTGTGATCATTACATTAGTTCAGGTTTATTCATTTCTTTTACTGTTGCTCAATAAAATATTAATGCTCCTAAAAATGACGTTTCATTATTATTTAATTCCAGCTAACACAACCTAACCTGAAATTGACATCATAAACATTCCTTTAGTCTAGTAAAGACGTGACTTTTCATTCCACAGCCCGCTGGGATCAGCTTTTTTTGGATCTCTTGACATAAAGTTGTGGATTTGGTTAATGAGTTCAAATTTGTACGGTATAGGTTTAAAATTAAAAATAAATAAAGAAATATCTAGCTGACGCCACAAACCAGTAAAATACAATTGCATCGACACTGTCTTCCAATCTGCGTTTGAATGCGACATTTGAACAATAATAATAATAACCAATGTTCAAAAAAATTAAGGAACCCCAATCCAGGAGTACCGTTATTATATGTAATAATGACGTCGCGTAACAAAAAGTCTAAGTGGGTTGTTTGGATGCAGTGCCTGACTTTCAGGCGTATAACCCCCGTACCGATTCTCCGGCTACGTTAATTTTAAAATGTTTGTATTTGTTTTAAATTTAACTTTTTTGTTAATTTTAGCGGTATTAACTATTCGTTTTTTACCTAATATTGTTTATTTAGTAAGAATACTAATAGTTCATTGAGCCATACTGGTAGTAAGAGTTGGTACGTTTGGTATTAATAAATAAAATAAAAACTAGATTAACAAAGGAACTGTTAATACCGCTAACATTAACAACAAACTAACATTAAATAATAAAATTTTAAAAAATTTTGATATCGCTTGCGAATGGAAACTGGGCTTCTCCAGTGACAACCTGCCGCTTCAACACATCGGTACATTGAACATCGTTGTTGTTAGATATTACTAGTACATATAATACTAGTACATTGTGAGTCGAAATTTTTATTTATTATAAAAATTTATTTATTTTAAACAAATTAACCCTCTAAGGACCGCAGTAACAGTTGACACAAACTAATTTTCAAATGCTAGGAGCCGCATTTAAAAGCATATGGGAAGACAGCATCGCCGCGAATCTGTTTTGCTGGTATGGAGATATTAGCTAGATGCTCCTGTGGTTTATTTTCAATTTTACATTAATATCGCACAGACCAAATCCACAACCGTTATATACGTATTTTAGAAGAACTTTTAAAGTAAATGATTATAAAATAATGGTGCGTTACAGAGAACCAGTTCCCAGCAGTTTTTAATTTTTGCAAAAATTGCAGTTTTTAAAAATTATTAAACCTCAAAACCTCATTGGAACAGCCAGAAGATATTTTTGATAGTGACTATACAATCTGTTCAAAAATAATTTTTGTAAGCCATACTATATGCCCTTAAACATTTTTTTCAACATTTTGTATGTAATTCTACTGGCAATTTATGTGAACTTACAAATTTTTAAACCGATATATGCATTCGGTGAATTCGATATAATATTTAAACGCGAGACTGAATAATTCATAACTTTTTAGAAGTATATTGGTGTGTAAATGGTATGTATACAGGGTGATTCTAAACATGTGCGAATGTATAATTGAGGGTATTGAACCCCTAAACCACCTAGTAATTTATTATAACTCGGGACCGTTACAGATATATGGGTCTTCCTTTACATCAACTCAATACAAATAATTTTTTTGTCTTTTGTTCGATTTTGATAAACTTTGTTGTTTTGGAAAGGTAAGCGTCCAAGCTTGGCGGGGTTGGCTCAGTAATAAGAGAGCCAAGCTTTGGATGTAATGGTCCAAACACCTCCCGGCTCGTACCACTCCAGGGTAGGAAATTTTTTTAATTCCCTTGGTGATCGGTACTGCGTCCCTATCTCCATTTGCCATTGTGGATCAAATTAATAGAGGAGTAGCAAGATCATATACACAAAAATACACCACACACCAGTTAGGTTAAGAATTTTTTTTGTACGTAAATGACGAGATATGGTTTCAATTCGAAAAGACCGCAGCCTTAAGGCTTATTGTGTCGCTCATTATGTCGCCTAATCAGAGAAGCGTGTTGCCGTTTCTATCAGGTTTAGTAGTTTCCTCACTAGGTTTTCTCTTGTTAGAGTTTCTCGATAGTTTGCTTCTCCCAGGAGTGTATATCTCCATCTGGCAAGAACTTCACAGTCGAAGATGATATCAGAGGCTGTTTCTTCCTCCTCATTACAGAATCTGCAGATAGGTTCTTCTTTTTGGATGCTCATTGTATACATGTGTTTTCGAAGATGGCAGTGACTGGTTATCAGCCCCGTTACTAGCCTGATTTTGAGTCTGCTTAATCGCAGTATGTCATCCGTCAGTTTTTTGGAAGGTTTCCTTAGCATTACTTTACTATGTCTCAATCCACTCACGGAGTTCCGGAGGTTTTGGTGTGTTTTGTTTGTCCATCCAATCAACCAGGTATGTACTGTGGTTTTGGTGACTCCAAATACGGGTTAAGGTCCAGTAAAAGGTGTATCTGTTCCTTTTTTTCGCAAGTGTGTCAGCATTTTCATTGCCTTGTAAACCCTCGTGTCCCGGCATTCACACTAGAGGGTGTGCCAGAGCTATTAGGTTTTGTAGACAATCCCAGACAAATCTTGAGTTAATCCGATGACAAGCTAGGGCTGTTATAGCAGCCTGGCTATCCGTTAGGACGAACATATCTTTTCCTTTGTAATTTGTTTTAATGTTTTCCTGTAGACATAAATCTATAGCAGGAGTTTCTGCTTGGAATACTGTGGCATTTTTCTCCAGATATGCTTTAAATTGCAGAAATTCGCGATATATCCCTGCACCAGTGCCATTGTCAGTTTTAGATCCATCTGTGTACCATCAGATTACCTTGTGCGTCTGATCACGGCTTTGAATTATCCCCTCGTTCCAGTCTAGCTAGATGTTGAAGGAGTTATTGTAGTTTTGGCTGATTGGCATCATGTCACTCAGTTAAGTATAGTTACGCACCAACACGGTAACCTGCACAGTCGGGCCCTGTTGTGCATTGCACAAACTAACTTAGCCTTGCCTCACACCAAAGCGATGGCCCTACAAGGTCTGCGGAAGCTTTATAATAATAATAACAATAACCGTCCTAGTTTAATTTCAAGCCGAGAAAAATGTACAATTGCCTGGAAATTAAGCCTCGATTGTTAGCTGTCCAAAACGACGGAGTTTATCAAACTGGCATAAGAAACAAAAATGTTATTTATATTTTAGTGAATTGATGTAAAAAACACTTTGATGCCCTATATCTCCGTAACGATGCCGAATTTGCAAACGTGATTTAGGGGTTCAATAACCTTAGCTATACGAGAATTGTTCGATAACTACGTGGCCAAACACAGAGATGGCGCGAATTCGGAGAAATCTTCTTTATCGTTCTGTAGAACTATTCTTTATTAGATTAAATATGATAGTACAGAGCGATCTGTCAATTAGTCTGTTTTTGACAGTACGCCAAAGTGCACGTCTCGTGTGATTTTGTAAACAATGGAAAAAACTGAGTTGCGGGCAGTGATAAAGTACTTTCATTTGACAGGCTTAACACCAACCGAAATCAAAGCAAAGCTGGATTCAACACTATTGGAATCCGCTCCTTCGTTTTCAATGGTTAAAAACTGGGTTGCCGAACTTAAGCGTGGTCGTGTGAGCACAAATGATGAACCCCGTAGTGGACGTCCAAAAACTGCTCTTGTCCCGGATATGATTGAAAAAATTTCACCGTATCGTATTGGATGACCGTCGAGTGAAAGTGCGCGAGATAACAGACATAGTGGGTATCTCAAATAACAGTGTGCACAGAATTTTAACTGAAGAATTGGAAATGAAAAAATACTCTGTGCGTTGGGTGCCGCAGTTGCTCACATCGGAGTAAAAACTGAATCGTTTGAGTGTTTCCCGCGACCTTTTGGCACGTTTTCGCCACAATCCGAAAGATTTTTTGCGCCGTTTCACAACCGTCGATGAAACCTGGGTCCACCATTATATTCCCGAAACCAAAGACCAGCAGAGCGGAGCACGAAAGGTTATGGCAACCCTATTTTGAGATTCTCATGGAATTATCTTGGTCGACTACTTAGAAAAGGGGAAAACAATAAATGGCGAGTATTATGCCAATTTGTTGCAACAACTTAGCGACAAAATCAAAGAGAAACGGCCTCATTTTGTAAAGAAGAAAGTGCTTTTCCATCAAGATAACGCACCTGCCCACAAGTCTGCGATTGCAATGACCAAAATTCATGAATTGGGATTTGAATTAGTGCCCCATTCGCCCTATTTCCCAGATTTGCCTCCCAGCGACTATCATCTGTTTCGAATCCTGAAAAAATGGCTCGGTGGTAAGAGATTTTCGTCTAATTCCGAGGTAATCGCTGCTGTAAATGGCTATTTCGAGGACTTGGATTCATCGACCTACAATGAAGGCATTGTTAATTTGGAATATCGCTGGAATAAGTGTGTTGAGCGAGTGGGAGACTATATTGAAAAATAAAATATCTTTTGTCAAAAAAACTTGCGTTTTCTTTGTTAGGCCACGTAGTTATCGAACCATCCTCGTATGTGGTATAAAGATTTTCGCACATGTTTAGAATCACCCTGTCTAGCGGTACAATTTTCGTACCTGCATAGTTTTATTAGTATCATTAATCCCAAGGTAGGTACGAAATGGATCAAAATGAGCTATTTTATGATATACCGTGATCTTTTTAAACTTTCATTTAAAAATTCAGTACACCCGCAGTTAAATGGATAGTAAATACACTTTAATGATACCTACAGTAACTAATACTACTTTTTGTTAGCTTATACAGCGGAAATAATACTTTCAAGCCCAACTAAATATTCGTTGAAACCTTTTACTATATAATATTTATTTTATGTAGGGAGTCAGTGAATGGTCTCCGACCAAAAGAAGCAACTTCGGCGGAGAGAATTATGATTGCGCATGAGGTACTCAGATCTACCACATTTGGGAATAAACCTACAGAGTTTGGTTTAGAGGAAATACGATCACGAGGAGTTGTTGCAACAGCCTACCCCATACATGATGGAAGTTACCAGTGGACCAATAAAGGACCTTTAAATGATCGGCAAGTAGGTATTTGTCCTTAATGTTGAAACTTACTCAGAGTTTTTTTTTGAGTCTGTTAATTATTATCTGATACAATTACACAATTTACACTATAAAAGATTAAAATATCTTTAATTTGATTCAATTTGAGTTTGAATCATAATCCTATTACGAGTTGATGAGTTATTATGTATGGAATTTGGTTATATAATTTTTAAACAAATTGCATTACTTTTTGTAATAGTTCCAGCATTTTATTTTTTTTTATTCCCATCTACATCATAACCCGTTCTGGAGTTTTCTTGGTTTTGTGTGATTGTCCCCTGATCTTCCTCTGGCTGCTACAGTTTTTTTTGTGCCCATTTTAGAGATTTCTTGGAGATGCCTAGAAGTATATTGTAGTAAATTTTCTATATTATGTCACGATTTATTTTTGTTTCGGGATTATTCTAGGTTTTCACCAGTTTTAGAGCAACGGAGGCCAACCTTTTTGGACGGTGCGCCAAATTTGAAAAATAAGCATGCCGGTCGGGCCGCCGAACGTTCCTGCTGCTTCTGGCCGTTATCGGGTCGGCGGCGCAATGCATATATCTATCTTGTGTATACAGTGCAAAGGATTTCGCGCCGTCGCCGCTAAAAAAGTACCTACTGCAGCTCTATTTTGGCGGCGGGCGGCACTGTATTCTTGGATATTGTTAGTAAACAACTGCAGTTGCTAATTATTGAAATTTTTTGAAGGTGACCTGGTCTTTGTCTTTTTACAATATTTTGATTATTATGAGCGTTGTTTACTTGTAGATTGTGGCTATTCATTAATCGGCGACTTCAGTATAGTGTTGCCTGATGGTCGCGGGCCGTAGACTATTACTTGGCGGGCCGCAGGTTGGTCGCCCCTATTTTAGAGGTTTTAGCCAGCTTGCAGGAACTCTTCTCATCTTTGTGCCTTTTCTTATGTTTTTGCTGAGGTATTTTACATTTTTGTGGGTATTCCCAGATTTTTGTTTGTCTTCCTGGAGGTGCGTGTTTCTGGGTTTTGTAAGGTATTCTGTTTTTTGTAATTTGCTTCTGTTTTCTGAGATTTCTTCTTTCTCGAACTCTTTTTGGAACGTTCTTTGTAGTATTTCTTGGAAAATCTTAATTTTTGTAAATAACAGCTAATAAAGATCTATAAAACTTGAACAAACACTATTTACATTTTTTTAGGCAGTTGTGTTTCTTGTATCTTGGGGATTCTTCTGCACTTTTGTGTCAAAACTGGGGTTTCAATACAATTTTTGACATCCACATTATGTGTTTAGCGGATTTTGCGTCCAAGTTTTTGTAATTGGTTACACTCATAAAATGACTTGGTTTTACTTTACTTTACCGGAAGACATTAATTTACATATACCAAGAGGCCATAACACATAAGAATGAAAGAGTTTATTTAAACTGTTTATTTGACATTGCTAAAAGGTACTGCAGTGTCAAAGTTCAGCCCTGTGCAAGTGGAAGGATGTAAAGATACATTACTTTCTGTGGAGACATTCCACTCGTAAAGCAAAAGTCACAATTTTACCATGATTTTGTCTGACTATTGGCACTCGCTACGAATATTTGCCTAAACGTAAAAAAAACCGTTTGGTGTACTAGAAACATTTATTTTATTTTAATTGTGTTTATTTTCAGTTACTAAATGCATACTGGGCCAACTTCTGCGTATTCTGGAAAACACAGCCCATACAGCTCATAAAGAAATATTTTGGCCCGGAAGTAGCGTTGTACTTTGCACTAATGGGCATCTACATAGCAATGCTTACTCCAGCAGCTTTTGTTGGCATGGGAGTATTTCTTTTAAGACCCAATTGTACCAATTCTACAAGAACGTATGTACTACCTGCACTGTAACCCCACAGGGTGTCGATTGAAAAAGCACCACCGGAAAATTTCAAATCGGCGGGTGTTGTCTTACACATCCTGTCAACTCTGTTTCTGAAAGATTGGCAGAAATATGAACCTACAGTGGATCAGTCTTTATACACGTCTATGACAGTATTTACTTTCTTAAAGTAGTAGAAATAAAAACTAAATTTTCAATGGCGGACCATTTGCTCATCATCGTTTGCTCGCCTGTCGTTTGCTCACACGTTTATGCTCGACAACTATTCGCTCGCCGGACAGATGCTCGACAACCTATTTATTCTTAAAATTCTCAAAATGCTATATTCCTCTAAGGAATGTTGTTAAAGTAGGGTTGCCTGTTCTTGTAATTGAATTCGTATAAGGTAATATTTGTTTTCTTTTTTTTTTCGAATAAAATTAACTAGAAGCGTATCAGATTTTCATGTTGTATATATTTTTATATTATTTTTAATTAATATCTTCTCAAAATATTGTTAAGATTTCTTTATTGATATAGAAGAAGCATTGTGAGTTTCTAAATATTTTTATAAACAGTTATATACTCAGACCACTTTCATGAACGAATATTACCGTAAACTATCAAAATCTATTTAAAAAAATAGTGCTCTCGTCCTGTGGTATCTGAAAATAAACATAAAGAATTTAATTATGAAGCAAAAGATATGCTAAATTATTGTACAAACGCTTTCCCTTGCACAACAAATCATAAATTATTTTTTTGCATTGGTGCGGTTATACTTAGTACTGCGAGCAAGTTGGGTGCCGAGCAAGGATGGTGAGCATCTTTTCTAGCGAGCAATCGGCAATCGACCAATCGGAATTAAGGAAATATTGTTAATTTATAATTTGTTAATTAGGCACTATTCTTTAAAATCCTGCTATCATAATAATAGAACAACAACAACAGATAAAAGTTAAGGTTATTCTAAAGATTATATTTTGTGCCTTTTCAATAGATAAGCTGCTATACATGAAAAGTACTGCTTGAATATGTAAATACCATTGTAGCCTGTATGAGGTGAATACTTTTAAAGGTGAATTTCGTTGTGGTGTGATAAAAATAATAAGTCTATTCAAAGCTATTGATTTTATAAAACACATTTGTCCTAAATCACTGTACGTTATTGTTTCTGCATGATCTATCGGAAAAAAAAATCACGTGAACTTTACCTCTAAGAATCGGCTTCAAGTCTCAAAATTATATCCTTGAATACAAACGTTATTGACTTCCGTTATTGACAGTTTTTATACCAAGTATACGGTAGATCAGCAACATTTTTCATAAAAGTTGACTGTAGAAAACAGAGCGAATGGTTTTACTTTTACATAGGCCATACAGTTAATAACATTTACTTCAACAATTTAATGGGCATCCGCGTCTAGTTCAATTTCTGCGATTATTTTTTACTCTAGAACACAAAATACTTACATTTGAATTGATAAAACATCCACAGAAATTGTGATCTTCGTTAATAGTTATTTTTATAGCAAGTGCCGAAAACAATTCATTACATACAAGTGCAGAATTTGATCTGCACGAGTAAATGGAATTGTTTTCGGCACGTGATATAAACAACATTTTACCTACAACTGTTCACTGAAAAAAATATTATAATGTGATTAAAATTTATAAAAAATTGATACTATCCCGTCAAGTCGTGATTTTACGACGCTGCTAAGCGCGTTGCCAAGGTTTGTTGATTGCTTCATGTTGAAACAGAGGAAGTTAACGGTAACAGGGTATCTAATAAAAAAATTTTGAATTCGAGTTGTATTAATATTAATAACTGTACTAATTGTGTAATACACATTCATAAACAATAAAAATTATTCATTTCTATGTTACTTAGGTATTTCTTTTTCAAAGTCAATTTGACATTTCTGTAAACAAAAAACACATGTGTTTTTTGGAAACCTCGAAAGCACAAGTGCATTAAACGTCTCCTTCCCAACCGTTGTCAAGGCTATTTTAGTTACGTAATAATAATAAAATCAAACAGTTGTAGGTAATAGTTATTTTTTTAAAACCGGCCAGAAATTAGTACTTTCCGGTTTATTTTTAGGTCAGAAAATCTCATTTTGTCGGACCGAGCCAGAAAATTATTGTGATAGTCCGGTAAAAGCTTTTACCGGACTCATTTTTATTTACTTTCCGGCCTATCTTTAATGAAATAGTAGTTTACGTAACAAGTCCCGAAAGTGGTCTTTTACTGGACGAGTGGGCAAATTGCAGGGCGAGCCGCAGGCGAGTCTTGCAAGCCTGCGAGTCCAGTAAAAGCACTTTTGGGACGTATTACGTACAATATTTTTTTTAAAACGGGCAGTGTTGTACCATAAACTTCATATTATTCAGTTTACATTTTTATAACAAGAACTCTTTATTAACTAATTTTAACAATTTTTTTTAACAATCGTTAATTTTTGGTTTACAAATATAAACATTATTTTTGAATAGTTATATTAAACGTACAATTATTAGCATTACTTATCTGTAAGCACGGTATTTCAAAATTATTCGTTGACGTGAGATTTTTTGAACTGCTTACATTATAATGAGTTTCTGAGACAATTTCTGTGTTTGAGTTACCTGCTTTTTGAATTTTGTTAGCTATATCAATCTTATTCTGAATTGAATAAATTGAATGTAGCCTTCGGCAACTTGAGATGAACTCCAACCACCATGTCGTTTTAAGTTTATGATGTCAGCACCTCCGTTAGCTAGCAAAGTCGCCGAACTACGCCTAAAGCAATGCCCTGTGTATTCCTTTGGGTTTGGCAATCTCAAAAATGTAGCTATTTTGGAGGGAGCATTACCTACAGTATGTATGCCTACAGGTTGTTCATTACATTTTCCTTTATTGTAATTGATAAAGAGACGTCGATGAGGAACGTTGGTTGGGCGTATAGCGCTATATACTTCCTATACAAATTTAGCTCTTTTTCCCCATTAATAATAAATGATCTTGATTTGTTTGTTTTGGTGTTTGAAATTTTAACCAAAAGCATAGTTTGTTTGTCTTCTATGTCGTCAATTAATATATTAGTGATTTCTTCCCGTCGACATGCACCAGTATAACCCATAATCAACAACACTTTGGTCATTAGATATTGTTCGTCTGAAGCTTCTACTAAAAACTTATCGATATCCTCTTTATTAAGTACTCTAGACTTTTTTGCTTTATACCCTACGGATTTTTTCTTCATAAACGCTGTTAATTTAAAATATTTGCTTATGTCGATATTTCTTCTGGTACGTAGCATGGCCTTCAGCATCGAATATAAACTCCACAACGAAGAAGATTTCAGCGTTTCTGATTTTTCTGACAAATATGCCAATAACACATCCTCACAAATGCTTATTACCTTCTTTTCCAGGCACCACTTTTCAAAAATTTGGTATGTTTGTTCATATCGTGTCCGGGACTTCGACGGTAATAAATCAAACGTTGCTTGGGTGGCCGCCTTAACAATTTCATCTGGTATAATTTCATCTTCCATTAATTCACAATCAAATGCATCATTTTGAATATCCATTTTATAATAAATGTCACGTTTTCAACTAAACGTCAAAATATGTCAAGTTATTTTATTAAGTGCGGAAATCTGCACGAGTATATGGAATTGTTTTCGGCACGTGATATAAACAACATTTTACCTACAACTGTTCACTGAAAAAATTATTATAATGTGATTAAAATTCATAAAAAATTGATACTATCTGTCAAATCGCCATTTTACGACGTTGCTAAGCGCGTTGCTAGGGTTTGTCGATTGCTTCATTGTTCTTGGGCGCCATTAAAAAAACGCATTATTAATTCATTTCTGTAATTCAATTTGACATTTCTGTAAACAAAAAACACTTGTGTTTTTTGGAAACCTCGAAAGCACAAGTGCGTTAAACGTTTCCTTCCCAACCGTTGTCAAGGCTATTTTAGTTACGTAATAATAATAAAATCAAACAGTTGTAGGTAAACCAGGTGAGTGATCATGGGATAACTTTAACTACTTTGGCTCGTCACTACATATGTACTTCAAATAACCTGGAGTTACAAGTAAAAATAAGTGGACGCGACTGCCTCCCTGGACTTTCCCATACTGGAAACTGTTCATATCATCTTTATTCAACAGTAGAGTTATTTTCCTCAAAACGGTTGTTCAAGTGCTATCCTAAAACCTTGCCTCGTAACGAACAGACTTACCCTTAATTTCCTTTTAATATGCAACCAGGCATACTTCATTCTCTACTATAT